>CM021108.1:218325596-218535356 GCA_007115665.2 Sequoiadendron giganteum
AGATGGCTGCAAGTTCATTCCGTGAGCGAACATCGGCTCGAGTGAACATCATCGGTGGGACACTTAGGGATGTCCCGCCGATACAACGATGATGACGTATGTCATGAACTATTGGCAACAGTGAATGGTGGAGATCAAACAGAGCTTTGATCGGATGTCTTTTCGGGAGCTTGGCACGAATATTGTAGATTCCCTTCATGATTCTCCAGAATTTCACAAGTGGTATACCTGTGCCTTGGTGGACCCCGTCACCCCAGGTGGAGTATGGAAGCTTTATCGACGTGAGTGAACATCATCGATGGGACACTTAGGGATGTCTTGCTGATACAACGATGATGACATATGTCATGAACTATTGGCAATAGTGAACGATGGAGATCAAACAGAGCTTTGATCGGATGTCTTTCCGGGAGCTTGGCGCGAATATTGTAGATTTCCTTCGTGATTCTCTGGAATTACACAAGTGGTGTACTTGTGCCTTGGTGGACCCTGTTGGTGCGTGTTTTGAATACGCCACCAAACACAGAATAAAAATGCCCAAAGGACACTCTTATCCTCTCTTGAAAAGTGCTTGCAAAAATCCAGTAGGCAATACAATAACTCCAAGGTTTCTTTGGTCAGGTCTTGACATGTGGATAAGGCCAGTGGGCGTTGTGATTGCTGGTAATCACAAGGGGACTTACATGAAATTCTCTTTTTGCGGGTTGAAAACTTAGACGGTTTTATCCTTGAAGGCTCTTTTGGTGGGTATCTTCAGATTTTCCAAAAAAATAAAAAAAGGATAAGGGTTTAGAGATCTAAAACTACGCCTAAGAATTCCAGAGACAGCAGTGAGTAGACAAAATGGGTAACCACACTTCGTTTCGCCACCTTTGGACAACTACGCGAAGCAGGTGCAATCTTCAACGGAAGTGATAAGAATTTTCATATTTGAATCGGTAATTGAAACAAACAGAAGTTAAGCATCCACGATTTAATGGCTCAGACTAACTTTACACGTCAAATGCAAATCATCCACTTGACAAAAGTATGAGCAAAATTTTATCCGCCACTGCGATCAAATCTATCATTCATCTAACCAACATGTAATGAAATGCTATTCTAATTCTACTCTAAGTGTTGAAGGAGAAATATTCAACCTTGCATACTACTTGAAAATAAAAGTTGTTCTTAGCAAATCATGCACAAGAGCTTTTATAAACGGAAATAGTTTCGTCGCAACAATCTTTTATTACTCACTTCACACATTACAAATGAGGGCCAATGAGTTTATATAGAGTTTCATAAATGGAATAAATGGCTCAGATTAAAAATGAGCCGACGGTCAAGATTTAACAAACGAAACCCTAATTAGGGTTTCCCAAAATAACTTCAGTTAACTGGCAATGAACAGCAATGAGTTGGCAATAGGAGCTATTTTCAAGGGACTGTATCCCGATCCTCTCGAGCTGCCGTGTATTCGCCGAATCTGGACACGATCGAGGCAACCTCGTCCATGGTAACCTGTGGAAGCATGCCGATTCTGAATTCAAGCCCATCCATGCTCTCGGCGCATCTGGCGAAGGTCTCCTCCCACTCTGGTTCCGTCTTCTCAAAGGATTCTCTGATGCTCAAGAAGTTCGCCAATTTGGCCCAGTCCTGCCTCAAGATGGGCCCAGTGATGTAGAAGATATTTTCCTGGACACTTTTCTTCAAAACTTCCAACTGCAGGTCATTCTCTCGCAGTGCCTCTTTATCCAGGACGTCGGCAATTATGTTGAGGATTTTGGCCTGAACTTCCTTGACCTGTTCCTCCAGTCTGATGCCGTCAATCTTAACCCTCTCCAAGACTTCACCTCGTGCCGTCAAGGTCCAATACCAAGAGTGGAAGTCATAGGCTGCTCCCGCTGCGATGACGCCTCCCTCTATCAATTCTTGCTTAGGAACTCCTTTCAGAATCCTAAGGCAAGGGATTATTCTATCCTGCACGTCTGGAAGGTTGTCCCATACTTCTGCCAAAGAAGCGAACCTAGAAAGCAAGGCAGTGGCCTGGCCATAAACCAAAGTTAGCCGCTCCACAAATGTCTCAGCTTCAGTCCCCTTTACGGCTATCCATTCTTTGGCCTCCTGAACCGTGAGCCTGTTTTCTTCAATTTCTTTAATGGCCTCCTGCGAAGAGTTCGGAAGTAGAGGAGCCGCCGTAGTGTCCTGATCAAGTGGCTTGATCAAGTGCTGAATATATTCCCTTAAGCGCTCAATCTCTAATTGGCACTCCTTCCTTCTGGCTACCTCCTTCGCCAACCTTGATTTGATGGCGGACACAGAATTGTCCAAATCTTCCATTTCTTGGCCCTTAGTGGTTGGACCCAAGTCAATGGTCGTGATGGCGTAATCCTGTGGAGCCATATCCTCCCGTGGCTTGTCCACTGTAGGCACGGCGATTTGCACTGTCCTATTGCCGGCCTCGTCTCTATGTATGCTGGAGAATTTCTTTGCCGACTTTTTGGGCACGGTTTGAGACAGTCTGGCCAAAAAGTCTGCCGTATCATCCTCTTCTGGTTCATCTGCCGGCACTTGTACCTTTAGCCTCTCCTTCAGCCAATCCGGTCGTAAGCTGCTCAACACCGTCTTCTTCCGGCACGCCTTCTCTATCAGGAACGTCTACAATTCCCCTAAGGGCTGAAATCATCCCTTCCTGAAAATCCTCATCTTGGGTGCCCACATTGTCGTCATCCGACTCCAATATTTCGGTGCCCGTGGGAGAAGGTGGCGCATCCTCATCTGGCTGAAGCTCCGCGTTGTTTTCAGGAATCGGAGAAGGATCCCTCATATCTGCCAGTGAAGCATCGGCGGTAGCCAGTATCTCCTCAATATTTCTGGAGGCGGCCGATTGAGAAGGTTTCATCTTTACCTGTTTCTGGACCGGCTCTTTGCCTGCAGCTATTTCTTTTCTTTTCCTAGATGTGGTGGCCTCTATCACTGGGAGGTCCTGTGATGCTCCCGCATTGGAAGAATAAGACTCTGCCTCGCTTAGCATATCATAGGTTAGGGTTATCTTCTGGCGCCTTAATTCTTGAACTCGTTGATCAACCCACCACTGAGTAAACTTGATGACAGGCCTCATCAAGACGTTCAAGTCAGCATGCTCTGCTTCTGACCACTGGACAGCGGGCAAAGCTGAGTTCTCATCGAAGCGCGGTTGCGTCTGATTCTCGTCCTCCTCCAACTGATCTGGCACGTGACAAAATTCTGTTGCCCTGATCAAGCTGAGAGGTAATCTGGACCACATCCTCCGTCTGACCTCAAATTCATCCGCAGCATTTGCCCAATAGTCCTCCAGTTCGACCCTATGCTTGTACCTCCTTCCATCCACCATTTTGATGTGGTGATGGGGGTCGTAGTGATTTCTGGCCGGATATGGAGAGAAAGGGTAATGCTGTATCTCGATTCTGGCACTGTCAGCTGCCTGTGATGACGGACACGACTCCAACATGTTCCCTATAAAGAAGGGAAAAGTAACTGCCGCCTTTTGCTTTGCTCTTTGAAGACCCTGAAAATCTTCTAACTGCCTCAACACTTCGAGCAGGACCATCTTATTCGTGGGGAAGATGGGCAGACGGTACGGGCTTCCAGTGAATCCTTGAATTCTGATATACGTAAATCTTGGATACTGGATAAACCAAGACCCGTATTTACCGATTAGGCTTTTGGCTTCATGTGTCAGCCGCTGATGCGTCCCTCCCTGGAGTATCCTGGTGATGTACATCAGGAACGCGTCGTGGGCTCGTCTAAAATGCGCCTTCTCCCTCAGCTGGAGTTGTGGGTAACAGTCATAAGGTTTTAGCTCGTTCTCCTTACTGCCAACTGTGCCTTTGCAGATCAAGCCTGCATATCTGTAAGTTCTGGCCAACATATAGACGACGTAAGAACCCATATAAAATGTTTTGGTCTTTTCTAGATTGATAAGCTGGTGGTGAAGATTATTGCTTATCATCCTAGCCCAGTTGAACATTTTGACACCTTCTGTGAGGTCCTCAATGAAGTAATACATCCACGGCTCAAAGGGTGCTCCCGAGGGACTGCCTGCCACTCTGTTCAGCAAGATAATAATATCTCCATAGTCCTCCTTGAAGTCCGTGCGCATCAACTTCTTGGGCATCTTCTTAAAGGACGGTCTAGGCTTGTCCAGCCAAAATTTGTTAAGGTTGGCGGCACAAAGATCAGGATTTTTGTCATATAGCTTCTGAGCATCTTCCTTGGTCTTGTAGACAGTTTTAGGATATGCCGGAATGCCGAAGGCTTCCTGAATGGCCACCTCTGTCAGATGTGCCAACACTCTCCCATCAGGCGCCACAATCCGCCTTGACTCAGCATCATAGTGAAGTGCACACTCCACCATCAGTTCAGCACAGCAAAGTGCAGGCTGGAATCCGGCAGCTTGAAATATGCCATTTCTCACTATCCTTCTAGCTGCAGGCGTTGGTAAGGGTCCGTTGTGTCCATATATCCTCTTTTTAAATTCCACGAGATCGATGTGGCCAAGATCAGTGTCTGAGACATTTTTCCACTTAGACTTTATTCTGGTCTTCTGGCTGCGATCCTTTACTTGCAAACTTCATCTGTGCCTGCCTGGATATTTCGCTTTGATCGATCGGCAGCCTGCAAGCACAAGATACTTAACATTAATACAATATCATTTAAGAATTAATGAGTTTCGGGGTATAGCCTAGACAAAATCGCACTTTCAGCCTTATTAAATTAAAATTTCTGTCAAAAAGCAAGCTGAAAGTAATTAAATTCGCCTATCATGAATGAAATTTGTGCCGGAAACGAAGTAGAAGATAGAAACACAACGCAAATGCGTTGTCGATTAACTTCCAAACCTCAAAGATCACGTTGTGGCTGCAAATGAATTTAAAAAATTCAAAGAAATCTGCCGGAAGAAGTGCGCCACTATGCTGGAAGTACGATTTCAGCCAAGAAATAAATTACTTCTCTCAAAAATCACGCCTTTCAATAAGAGAATGCTATCTCGATTCTCACAATGATGTTATTCTCACAAACTTCTCCTTCGAGAACGTTTTCCTGAAGATTCGAGAGAGATAGTTGCTTCTCAGCCGGAATTTATGAAGAAATGAGTTGCTGAAACTCATTTTATGGCTGAGAAGTGCGATTTTCCTCAAGGCATTGCTTTCTTTCTTTTGATTTTCTTCCAGTTTTTAGAAACGTTTTCTCCTCGGATTAGCAAACTTCTAATTTCACTTTCAGTTATCGAGGCAAGTTTCTAACTTTCGCCTTTGTGCCATCTTTGCTGAGATTTTCAAATTTTCTCAAGGAAAATTGACTAAGTGTTGGAAAATATATTAAATTAATTGTCCAAAAATTATTTTTCCAACGCGTTTTAAATCCTCCGAACGTGGCAAAGTTTAAACTTATCTAAGGCAGACTAGTTTAATCTTCCAAATAATCTCCGGATTTTGAATTTTTAATTAAAATCTCCTAAGTGTCAGGGAAATAATTAAAAATATTAAAATATTAAATTCCAACCCGTTCAATCTTGATACATGGCTAATTTCGTTCGTCAGAGGCAAAATATCTCTTTTTTTAAATTGTCTGCCTAGCCAAAATGTGCTCAATAGCTTATCTGCCAAATTTTAGTTCTCTAGGCGGAGTTCTGACCTCTCTGGACATTTTTATTTTAGCCAAATGATTCATCTTCTGGGTTGGGCGAACCTGGAGACCTGTGCCACTTTGCCATTTTTTTTACTAGCGCTTTAGGAATTTTCCAAGCTGAGAGGGGCGGACTTCATGTTTGCTCTGCCAAGCACTCTTCATTTTGTGCCAAAAAATTTCACTCCGTTGTGCTGGGGCGTGATTTTTATGCCAGCCAAAACCTCTTCTTCTTCTAGACATTTCTCCGTTTTTCATGCCTTAGGATAATTTTTCTCTTCAAGAGTTGGGCGAATGTCTTATAATTCCTTGCCTATGGCGTATTTTATCATCCATTGGTCTTAGATTTTCCTTGCCATGGCGAATTTTATTTGTGCCTTGTCCAACGGAAAATTTCACTTGTTTCCATCATTTACTTCAATTTTCAATGAATTATCTTGCAATTTTACCCCTTTCCAAACACCTTGGAGCGCACCCCTTCATGCTTTACCCTTCTCCACACTTCTTGGGGGCGGACTTTGTGTTTTTCATGCCATTTCCTCTAAGGCTGGGCGGACTTCATGAATTTTATGCCATTTTCCTTAAGGGCGGACTTTAGCTTCCTTGTGCCATTTTCCTTAGGCTGGGCGGACTTCATGAATTTTATGCCATTTTCCTTAGGGGCGGACTTCATGAGTTTTATGCCATTTTTTCTCTAGGGGCGGACTTTGACTTCTCCATGCCACTTTCCATATGGCGCACTTCCTACCTTGCTGGGCGGACTTTGAATTCCTTGCGCCAAGGGCGGACTTGGCAACCTTCATGCCTATGGCGGACTTGGCAACCTTCATGCCATGGGCGGACTTGGTGAATTTCTTGCCAGTGCCTACCTTTGGCATGCCAAAGGTAGGGCGGACCTTGACTTTTCAATGCCATTCCTCTCTTGATGGCGCCATTCTCAGACTTAGACATTTTTCAAAAATTCCTGCCATTTTTCACTTTACCTTGATTTTCTTGATTTCTGGAGACATATTGATTTTCTGCTCTGTGGGATCCAAAAATAGAAACTTTTTCCCAAAATAGAAACGTTCCAAAAATAGAAAAAGCAAAAAGCATCCCTAAAAAATAGGGACTCCAGAATGGCCTAAAAATGCCAAAAATCAAAAAAGCAAAAAGCAAAAAAGCAGATTCCCTAAAAAATAGGAAGTGTCAGAAAAGATCGAAAGCAATGGCGATCCTCGTCCACCGGGTCTTCTAAGCATTTCTATGACGTTAAGGCCCAAAAACGGGTTCAAAATCTCAACTTAGCCAGACTGACTTTCAAAATTTTATCCAAATTCAAGACTCTCAAAGACGTTGCGCAGAGGGCGGAATCAAACTTGGGGGTCCCCATTTGCGATGGGGTGATGTGTGAAATAGGTCACCAAAGCCAGTCCCTCTTCCCAGAATCTTGTAACTTTGTGGCCATCAATTTCAAGGGTCTTGTCAACCGCACCATTAATGCTCCCCTTGTATATACCTTATATACCTTGTGTTGAAACACACTTGAACATGTAAGCCATATATTTGACATCAATAAAGGGGCCATTCATTGCAACTACTTCGATATCACTCCTTCCCAATGCAACACGCAAAATCAGTCTCCTAATGTGACTGAATCCATCGATTGCAATCTTAGTCTTCTCCTTTCCAGAGTATCGTTGAACCGTGGGAGCCATTTTTGTGGCAGTAACTCTTAATTGGTTGCAAAGGTCTAGGCACTTTGGCATTGCAAGTGTGAACTTTGCCCAAACTGTACTGTAGATTCAAAGAAATCGCTTCCACCGGACATTTTAATGCTTCCCATAATGTAAACAGGTTCAGGAAACCAATAAGCTGATCTGCTGATCTTACTGTTGGAGGAAGATATGGCATTTCTATGAGAGCTTTTGTTGAAGGCCTCCTTTTTTCTGCTGATTCAATAAGAGATTGCAGATATCGGGGAAGTTTTTTGAGTATTCCTGCTAGTATGCAGCCAAACCCTCAAAATTGATGAGTGGGTAATCCCAAAGACTTAGATTTGTGCAGTCAACAACAACAACAACCCTAATATCATTAGTCTTTTTTCCTTTATGTTCTCATCCATGGTTAATTTGAACTTTCCTCTTATTTGGTTGTATGGAGTGATGAAATTGTCGGCAGTAGTGATATGGGACCTGTTACAAACTTTTCCGCTTACACCTTTTAGCATATCGATTGGATCCCACACCAGTACATATGAATGTCCTTGTCCTTGAAGGAAGGGACCCTCATGCCCTAATCTATGGGGTATAACCTTCGTCTCTTCAATACCATTAGGGGTTTCATGATATACTTTTAGTTCCTCCTCATGGGGGTCAATCTTATTCGAATAATTCTTCACAATAGCACAACTAGTTTCTTGAGTATCATTATCACATGGTTCAATTACTTCCATACCTAAAACTTGGGTGGATGCTTCTTGGACAGCACTTGAAATTATTGACACCTCCTTCTTCATCTTGAGCTCTTCATGCCCAACAAATGGAATCTTTCCCTCCTTCACTTCATTGGTATTTTGCTGGTATATTCATTAAAGATCAACAAGGAACCTTCACCTTCAGCTTGCTGATTGGGGTCCTCTTGTTCTTGCTCCATGATATCCGATAACTTCAATTTTTCTTCCTTGTCCACTATCACAACTTCTTTCTTGACATCCTTTTGTAATTTTATCTCTTTTTTACCTTTCATTGTTTCAGGTTCCATCATCTTGGGTTCTTCCTCTTTCAAGAATGATTCTTTTTGGTCCTGTTCTTTGTACCTTCTCCTCCTATGCCCATTCCTTGTTTTCATCTCATAGAACTCCATGAAAGACATGTCTCGTTGTATGGCAGCACTTAAGGCATGGTATTCATCATGAAGTCTTGTCGTTTCATCTGCTTGAATGGAATGCTCTGCTTCCCTGGGCGTTGGTCCTTCCTTTTCCAAGAATGTAGCTCTAAAAGTTCTTGAGGTGGGTTGGTTGAAACCCCATCACCCCTGAAGCTGCTTCCTTCGATCCAATTTTGACTAGGCCTAGCAGCTCTCAGTTGCAGATTCAGACCTCTAAGAAGTTGGATCATCTTCATCATAGTGTCCCTCATATTGGTCTGGAATTCTTTGCTTACTTTGATAAATTCTTGAGAATGGTCTTCATCCTTGTCACCCATGACTGCCTCCTTTTGTTGATATCTTAATTTTCTGTCACTGAAGCTCATGAATTTGCATTACACACATGGGCAGGCAGGAAGAAAGGCTCTGATACCAATGTAATGACCCTAGGCATTCCTAATTTTGATCCTAATCAAAATCTGGTAGAAGGAAATATATGTCTTGGAACTGCATATTGCACTGTTAATGCTGTGACATCTAGTTGAATGTTATATCAGATTTTATGAGAATACAATTAACAACTTGAGGAATTGACAATTTATTATCAAGTATGCTAAGGACAGTTGTGTTACAAGCAAATCAAAATCTGAACTTAAATGTAGAAATTTCACTATTTGAGACAAGTTTACAATGAAGAGGATGAACCCCTTGATATAATCAGATATAACATTCTGTAAATCCTGACCTGTATTAACCCATGGGAGAGATCGGGGCACACAGTAGTGCAAAGGCCTGTAGAAGCAAGAATTTCAACTTACCAAACCCTATAGATGGGTCTGAGGCGTGAAACCCTTAGACTGCTATCCTTGAATCACTATCTCTCTATGTTTGTACCCTATTTGGAGGGTCTTGCGCTCAGATCTGAGGTGTTTGATCAGCCCACTTGAGTCTGCAAATATCTGATCCCAGGTCTCTTGGTTTGTGTTACACTGTAATGAGTTTGCTGGTCTGTTGCACTCCCTTGAAACTGACTGTAGCAATTGCTTAAGGGTTTGATGGTGGTGGATCTGCTTCTAATTGCTGAAGTCAATTCTTCATTAGCTTTGATACTTAAGATCACCAAAAATTCCTTCCACACTAGTCAGGGATTTTGTCCTGCAGGTGTCTTCCTAGCTCTATGATAGGGGTTTCTGTCCCTGCTAGGGCAGTCGCTCAACAATGAGCAGAAAATACTTCATTGCTCCCAAGATGCCCTCTTACTTTTGAATTTTTCTACATGTATACATGATCGAAAACACATAGTATTGAAGGTTGGCCACCAACAAGGATTGGCACCCAAAAGGAAACAAAGTTCAAGTCGGCCATCAAAAGAGGGAAAATTCAAATTTAAATTTTAAACTTATTAATATTAATATTTATAATTTTATTACTATTTTTTTAATATTTAGTTTTATTTATAGAATATAATGCTAATAAACACTTGTATTTATTAATTAAGAATGCCCTAGTTGGTTGTCTTGGAGGGGACATGACAATTGGTATCCTAAGTCCCAACCACTACACCAAAAGACCGGCCTAGTAGTGAGTGCGGCTACCTAGGGTGTTAAGGGTGAGGTTTGTGTCCCACCAGCCTTGGAGTTGAAGGCATAGAAGCCACAAGCACGGTAGACACGTGGTCGTGGAGCCCACCATCCGGTTGTCAGGTACACTCCTGCTAGCACGACGGGTTAGGACCTTCCAAGGTTTAGCCCTTCATGCATAAGACATTACAGCCCACCACGCTTTGCACAGCTCAACCTCGAGACCTGGGCTCTGATACCACTAGGGCCCAACCACTACACCAAAAGATCGACCTAGTAGTGAGGGCGACTACCTTGGGTGTTAAGGGTGAGGTTTGCATCCCTCCAGCCTTAGACGTGAAGGCATAGAAGCCACAAGTACAGTGGACACGTGGCCGTGGGGCCCCACTATTTGGATATCAGGTATAGTTTTGCTAACATGACGGATAAGGACATTTGTTGGGGTTTAGTGCTTGACACACTTGGTGGGATTGCATGGAATATATTCTTAGTATCATCGAGCCCATCATGAATATAATCCATTTTACTGACATGGATAAGCCAAGTTTGAGAGAGGTATACAACGGCATCGACTCAATGATTAAGAAGATGAAGTCTGTCATAAACGAAAAATAGGAAGATCCTCAAAACACTTTCTTTAAAGAAGTGCAAACAATTTGTATTGAGTGGCAAAACAAAATGATTACCCCACTACATCTTATTACCTTTGCATTAAGGCCCAAATTTTACAGTGACAATTTTCTTGCTATGTGTAATGTCCCCTATCATAAATGAAAAATAGGAAGATCCTCAAAACACTTTCTTTAAAGAAGTGCAAACGATTTGTATTGAGTGGCAAAACAAAATGACTACCCCACTACATGTTATTACCTTTGCATTGAGGCCCAAATTTTACAGTGACAATTTTCTTTCTATGTGTAATGTCCCCTTTTGGGACTGCCCTAAATCTTGCCCTAGAATCACAAGTTTCAAAGTAGTTAGGGTTATAACTTACCAATTAAATGCTTTAAGTAAGATAAATCTTGGTTTAGGTCAAATAGACTCCAGTTTTAACCCTGCAACAATGTTAGCCATTATTATAATTCATAAACAATTAGTTTGACCATTTGTACTGTTTACAACATCCTTAAATTATTTGACATACATATGTTTCATTGATCTTAAAACAAATAAGTAACTATCACACATGTTCAAAGTTATTATTCACTCTAATAATCAACCATTGGGAAGATTGGAGATGAAGCCGCAATAGGATGCCCAAAGTATTTTCTCTTTCTAAGCCCAAGGGCAAATAGGCAACTCCCTTGGCCCACAAATGGTAGACACTTCAGTCATCCATTATGGGTGGTCTACTTAACATGAAATCTTGTAACTGCTACCCCACTTGTACTTCCGTTTCTTCTTCCCATGATCGATTGTAGAGGAATAAGTAAAGTGGAGTTCAATCATAATATGGATTGGATGGAAAACATGATAAGTCCGCCCGAAGCTATCTAGCTAAGCCCAAGAGCAGATACACCATCCCTCTTGGCCCCAGGTGATGGACCTCTAGTCATCCACATGGAGTGGTCTACTTAGTGGGTAAACTTGTATTTGCATTCTCTATCCATGTGCTTATCCAATTCCATAGAGATTAATAAATATATCATCATCCACAATATACATTATAGTGCATACACAATGCTTTGCTAAAATATAAAGTGCTATATTCTAAGATGCAAATATATTAACGATTGCTGACTTCTGGCCTTGTCTCCTGAGTGCAGTTAATTATGTTTAATTTGCTCCAATTGCCTTGTTGTTCTATCTGTTCTTAACGTTCAAAAGATATTGCTTAGTGTAAATCAAATAAATAAGAATCTATTATCCATATTCATGTTAAAGAATCATAATTACTTCTAAGGCTCAAAAATTGCTGCAAGCATCATTATTGCGTAATCGTATATAACTCACACACACACACATACATACACACACACACACACATATTTCTAATCACTATTGCATGATCATGTATACGTATATAATTATTATTATTAATTTTTTTTTTTAGATTGCAAGAATCGGAATTGGGTAGCCACCCCCCTATAAACTGCAGTGTGCCTGGTAAACTTTTTTCATGTGACCAGTGATGTTGGCGTGACATGCCCTCCGGTACCACGGGTACAATGGGGAGACTAGACCTCGTGACCTCTTGCCTGCAATAGGATGCTTTAGCCAATCGAGCTAGGCCCACCGCCCCCTGTATACGTATATAATTTATACATATGTATACATTTATAATTAACTTATTTCTCCTATTATTGATTTATCATTTGCCTTCATATACTCATCATTGAACCGCCTTTTTACTCCCATGTATTTCTTCTTGATATCTGCTCTAATTCCCAAATGATATTCTATTCCTTATCCCAGTCTATTCATACAATCTTCATGAATAAATCTGCTTTGATACTCAGAAATAGATCCTTTATTACTCAGAAATAGATCCTTTATCAGAAATGTATCACTGCCGCTGCTATCTGAGTGCAGACTTATTTCCTATTCCTCAATGATTTTTTCTGTTTTTTTCCCATCCTCAATGTCCTTTATATCTTCATATTTGAATGGGGAGACACATCTTTTTGAAAGATGATATCCTTTAGAAAGGACATGTCTCTTTGTTAAGAGATAATCGCTACCTAAACTCTACTCCCCTTTCTTTTAATGAAGCACTGCCTTTAAGGAAACAGAACTGCTGCATTTAATCTGGAATAATCGTTGCATTAACTTTTATTCCCGTTTTCCTTTTATTTAGAGTTTAGCTCTCCTTACATTAATAATGAAGCGCTGCTATCAATATCCCTTAAATGGATCTTAGTTGGCCCTTTTACTAGTTATTGCTATTGACTCCTCAATATTGGTCAGCCTCTTTTATTAAACGCAGGTAATTAATCCTTATTTCCTAAGTTGGCCCCTTGCAGATGTTGTTTATTATTATTTATTTTATTGTTATTTCGATGCCTGGGTTTTGTGCTGTGATTTACAAATGGCGGGGGCATGACACTATGCCATCAAGGGTGCCACCATACAGAGATAAAAAGTTAGTGAAGGGTATAGGAAAGCACTTAACTCTTCCTCAGTCTTGAAATGAAGGATTTAATTACAAATGAGTTTGTAGTCTCCAATGGTCAAGGTGTTCGCTCTCCATGAAAAGAAAGGAAGAATGCTAATGCTTGGTGGCACCTCAATGGCCATACATCATCACACCTCCAAAGCCTTGCAATTAAAATTTTATTGCAAGTAAGTTTTTAAATTTTTATTGCACTCTAAATTTGAATTGTTTGCTCAAATTTAAAGTTCTGATTTACAATTTATAACTATAACTCTCACTTTGCTTCAATAGGTTGCTAGTTCCTTTTCATCTTAGCAGGATCGTAGTACATAATCTTTCATCTACCCAATGAAACATAACTGATTGGCAGCAATTAAGGCAAAAGAGTTAGTTTATGTTCATTCCAACTTGCACGATCTTAATCATAGATAGAACAAATACAAGGAAGGGGGCATGAAGTTTTGGGGTGTAGGTCTAGAGTGAACTGATTTGGATTTTTCAGCTGCCACACAATCTTCACTTTTTGTGGAGTTGGATACCCAACATACTTTTAGTACAAGTGGCAGTTTATGTTCATTACAACTTGTGCCATCTTAATCACAGATAGAATGAATACAAGGAATGGGGCATGAAGTTTTGGGGTGTAGATCTAGAGCGAACTGATTTAGATTTTTCAACTGCCACACAATCTTCACTTTTTGTGTAGTTGGATACCCAACATACTTTTAGTACAAGTGGCAGTGGGGTTGCATGTGGTTCTTCTAATCTTCTTGGATCGACTAATGTCAATGATGATACTAATGTTGGTCTTCATGATGACCCATATGATGCTGATCACTAATTGTATTGTATTATTTTAGTATTGAATCAATGAACAATGAGTTCAAAATATCTATCATGACATTCAAGTTTTGACAAATTGATATCGAATTAGTATATTCAATATTGTATTTCAAATTTGTAATATTTATGGTAGTTTTGTTTAGCATATGCATGATATGTACTATCTAAATGTAATTCTTGTTTTTAGGTTGCAAATATGTATATATTTGTGTTTTTTATATGTTTTTTGTATGGATGAATCTGGCTCTTTAATTTTTTGTTGTACTACCGTACAATACCCATGTACCCATACCTGTACCCGATTCGACAACGTGGGTTTTAAGTTACATGTATTTGGACTATTGTTAAAAGAACTTTGACTTCTTGGGAGTGGTCAAGCTTCATATTGTTGGAGACATGCAAAGGGGTTCCCTTCTCTCCAGTTAAAAAGGATTATTTTGGCTCTCCCAGCTCATGATATCAAAGCATGTAAACACTTTTCTGAATCTTATCAATTTTGTCCTATCTAATTATCTCATTGAATTTTTTATCCTGAAGACAATCTATAATTTCAAGAATAGGTATTTCTTTCGCAGACTTTTCTCACAAGTTTTATAGCTTAATTTGGAGAATGAACAATTAAAAAATCTTAATTCCTAGATTTAATAATGCATGAGCATAATCCTTTGATTTTAATGTCATTTGTTTGCTTGTTCAAAGTATACATAAGTAATGGGAAACCTTTGTCAGTATCAATGCCTGTTCCTTTGTTTCGCTTACCTTGCAATGCTTCTGTGACATAAAAATAAAGCTTTCTATTATCATTAACATATTTATATGTTGCTTGAATTTATGACAGAGTCTTATCTGCCATATGAATCTGGTCTGTGCAATGTATATGCTTTTTGATAGTCTGACTGTACTTGCAGGTATATGTTGCAGCTTTTAAACCTCGTCGTTCGTTACCTATATGCACCTTTGCTTCTGACTTCTGGGTTTGCTGTAAGTTCTGATGTTATTAATATTTTTGCCTGGACCAAGTTTGAATCATCAGATTGCTTATTAAAAAAAAATAGTACTCAAGGGAGTTATTTTTTGTTCGAAGTTTATACCAGAATTTGCTGGCTCAGAAATTTATATATATTCTGCTTCCTTTTTCACCATTATGAGGATGATGGATGGTGCTCTCAGGGTTCATGTTCACGTGTATGGCAAAGAGCTTCTTACTGGAATTCTCGGCCAGCTTCTAGAAGGTATTGGTTTTTGTGCAAGAGATGGTTACCTTGAACAGTAAACTTATGGTAGATAATATTCTTACTAGTGCATTCTGCAGTAAAGAGCATCCCCTTTTTATTCCACTCCAAATTGGCTCTATTTCCAGTCAAGGAAATTCTTGGTCTGAAAAAAGTTCTAGCGATTATGGTGTGGCATCTATAGAGCCATCAGGAAGGACACATCCAGGTGGTGCTACTGGTAGCAGCTTCAAGTATGGCAGCAGTTCTCTTCATTCAATTGAGACACGTTCAGACCTGGAGGAAGGGATATGTCTTTTAAAGAAAAGTGTGGCATGTGTCACTGCAAATGTTTTTAATTCGTTTTGTATGCCTTCACCTACACGGCTTTCCACTTTTGAAGGTTTTGAAGAGATGTTGTCATTTGTCTGTTCAAAAAATGCTCGGGCTTTGCTCTCTTCAAATGAAGCCAAGTCAAGGTGAGTATCTGATCTTGTTTTGATTCTGCTCTTCTAGTTACAGTTTTCAGTCCTTGTTTATTAGAGTTTTTTATTGTTTGTTTATATATTCTGGTTCTGTGTCAGATGTATTTTACAATTCTTCTGTATTTTATTGAAAAGTATGTATTATAAATTTATGGTTTGACCTTGAAATAAACATTATATTTGATATGAAGTGGTGTATATCATTGAAGTAGACCATAAATTAAGTCATTTATTTACTTCAGATTGGCCAACTAGGGATTTCTGAGATTGTATTTTTGCTGTTCTTCCAAGTCCAATTAGTCATTCAAATTTGAAATTTCTTGTCAAATTGCTTTAGGGCATATATATATTTTTCCCAGGCATCTTTTTATTTATGGGCTAAGTTACCAGTTCGGTTTTAGGTTCGGGTTCGAGGATCTGGTTTGCCAGTTTGAGAAATTGTTTTTTGGGGGTTGGGTTCGTTAATACAAAAACATATAAAAATCAGAAATATATACATATTTTCAGCAGTAATTAAGTTCATAATACACCACCATATTAATAGTCAAATAACATAGCAAAAATACACCGCCACTTTCATAGTCAAATATTAAAATATTAGTGATACTCAAATGTCATGATATAGAATTATAAATTAAAGTTCAAACATAAAAATGTCAAGTGTTTACAATCAGCCATTATTGATCATTGATCAATCTGAAAAGTGTGAACATTTCTCTGTGTGGAAGGCAAACAAGAAAACAGTGTTACATAATTATTTAGTATTTACATTGTGAAAGAGCCAGAACCTTTTTCTTGCAGATCGTAGAAGAATCTGAGAGATTTTTTGGGTGTCCTTGCCTTGGAAGTTTGGAACAGAACTATCCCGAGCCATGAATGATTGACCAGGAACTGTGAGAAAGAAATAAGATAAATCATGCAACTTGTTGCAATTTCTTTCCTTGGGAAAAAGGGTAAAGTTTGCTTTTCAGGGAGAATATCCTTTAGAGTTTGAACACATTGGTAATTTTCAAGATAGACTTAGCTGAATATGTCATCTAGGTTTGAAGCTTTTAGGTAAAATGTTTGCTTCTTAAAATTTTGTTCAAACTTCAAGATGCAGGCTCTCCTCCCTTAGGGAAGAGAAGGCCTATCAAACCTAACACTCATATGCAACACTTCTTAAGTTCTTATTGATGCAGTATTAGATGCGAAGTTTCAAAATAGGCATGGTTATATAAACTCTCATCTCAAGACTATCATTGCATCAAATTAAGAATTTTCAATCCTTTATAGTCTACACGAGAGAAGTATGGCGTAGTGTTCCAATGCTAAAGTCTTATTGTGAATCTCTTTGCTATCAGTGTTTCAAAAATAAGGAATCTGTCTTCTGCACCAAATGAGAAATATTCACAATATGTGCTAGGAAGGAATAAGTCCATAAGATCGAGTATGCAAGAATTGAGAATTGCAAAATTGGCTTACGTCAAAAACTAGGAAGCTTTGACTTCCACACAAAGAAATTTTCACACTTTTCGAACCCACAGTAAAAAAACTGAACCTTGGATGAATTTGCTTCGAATCGGTTCCGAATTTCGAACCAAGATCAAACCGGATTAACTGTTTTGACAAATTTTACTAAAACTGAAGTAAAACAGATTTATGCTCTCATTTATCAATGATAAACTCATTCATGTATTGAATGCAATCACATATAACTGAAATGAGAAGTATGATAGTGAAACATAGCATATTAAACTAAGTTACCGGTTCGGGTTCGGGGACGGGTTCGGGTACGAGAACCCGGTACGTGGGTACGTGAAATTTTTTTTAGGCGTTTGGGTACGTGTGTGTGTATATATATATATATGTATGTATTATATATACAAAAAAATAAGAGAAATATATAGAATTGTAAAACTGAATCATTTCATAGTATGATACTTAATCATTGATCAATGCCAAATGCTAAAGATAAATATTAAATGCCAATTGATAGTTGTATTTGATGGATTTGAAAGCAAATTGGGTACAAAATGGCATCCTCATGTGGAATGTGTTGATGTTGATATTCTTAAACAAAATGAAAGTAAATACTACATTAATATATTTTACAAATTTACATCTTCTTCTTTCCCATGAAAATGAGGTGCGCTATGGAGTTTTGTATGGTTTCAAAAGCCTTAAATGTGATATTATGGATGAAGACTTGTAGGCAAACTATGGAAACTTGGACTTGGAGAGTACCTAGAAAATCAATTAAATTCAATGGGAGTTTGAGGGCAATGTCTCCAATGGGGTCGAGGGGCAGCGCCCCTCTTGGGGGTCTGGGGGCTGCTACTTCATGGCGCACCTAATTTTCATGATATTTTGAGTGCTGGGCCGTGGGTTCTTCCAGGTACACCCAGGTACGTGGCTTATACTCCTGGGTCCACGAACCATTTGGCTGGGTTCGCCCTGGATACGCACAGGGTGCATGCCCAACCCTGTGGGTTCGCCTGGGTGTGCGCTTGCACACACTCGGGAGAACCCACAGGGCTGGGCACGCACCCTGTGCGTACCCACAGGCAAACCTGTATTGGGTTCGTACCCGGACCGGGTTCGAGGCCTGTGGGTGCGAACCCGGTAACTTAGATATTAAAGCATTCACATAATGAATTAGATGAACCACAAATAACCAAAAATGACACAAGATATGGCGAGTGGAAAACCCTCCTGGGGTAGAAAAACCACTCCTAAACTGCTGCCTTTCTAGGCTTATATTTTAAAAACCACTTTTGACAATGCCTTATAAGCTGATTTTTGAGCACCAACTCAAGGAGCACCAACCCCTCTTTTAGAAACACCGATTTCAAGGAGCACCAACCCTTTTTCTGTTTTCAGTAAGACATACAATGATACAGAGGATCTCTCTGTTTCTCTTTTATCTATCAAGTGCCTCTTGACAGACAATATCTAAAATTCTCAAAGTTCCGAAATGAACCTTAAGAATTTCAGCCATTGTCAAGCCTTAAGACAACTTGATAATTAACTCATATTTCAGATTTGCAATCTCAAAACTCAACATTTCTTCAATACAATCACTGTGATGTACTCACACTGGTTTTCACTATATTTCTCATACGTTTCTCATAGTTCTTAAAAACAGTTAACCCTATCTCACTGTTTCTCAAGAATCTAAAACCTGATCTCTCACAATTTTTTCAAGAAGCTGAAAAAGACTTCCTTTACTCTGTTTTATCTTCTTACATATATTTCATCATTACATCTCAAGTAAATTACAATAGTAACTTCTTTCTCTTTTTTCAAAACAACAGTGGTAATTTTCAAAGTACCCACTTTCTATCAAACCATGTTGCCAGGTATTGCTGTGAGTTTCAGAAAAAATGTTTAGCATGGGGGTTTTCTTCTGACAAAAAAATGGTCAAGGAATATGCAGTTTTAGTAAGAAGACTGAACCTTGTCCACACAAGGAGCCTGCACAGGCAATGCTAATCAAAACAGCATTAAAACAAAAAATATTACATGAACAATAGCCTCGAAAAACAGCTGCAATAACAATGTAACTAAAACCTCAAGGTAGTGCACCCAAAAACAATTATCACCGAATCCAGGTGAAAGATTGAAAAGATTTGCAGAACGCATGATTACCCACAAATCAAAAACACCATCCCTTAAAGCAAGAGCATAATTAATATGATAAAATATTTTGGTATGCATTTCAGATTATTTGAAATCGACATGCATTATTTCTGACCACGAATAGAATATACCCATTTTATCATTTTCCAGATATAAGTAAACACTTGTTTTCTATTATATGCGCCAATAGAAGTAACGGCTCTTCAAAAGACAGTTGATAAGGTGAATCCTTGAGGAGAACGATGGAGAGACTGTCATGAAGATATTTACTAGACCGGTAGAGAGCAAAACGGTCAAGACTCCTTCCAATTCCGAGCTTTCACCCAAAGACAAGAAGCTGACACAACCATTGACCAAGGCAAGGATCTTTTAGATACCCCCATTCGTTGTCTAAGAGATGCAGTAAGCCAACAAACATTGTGTAACGACTGTGAGTAGATTTCTATGGTGGCGGCCGAGTTAGGGTTCCAAACCCTCGAGCATGTGAAACAAAAAGAATGACCTAAAATTCCTTATAAAAAAAAAGATCGATGACTTTTCAAGTATAAATAAAGTTTGAAGTCCGAAAGGACTGAAGTCATACATAGACACCTCGTAATGCATTTTGAAATCCGCGGACAAGACCATGCAATGCATTCCGACAAACTTATTACCTTCGAATGCATACAAAATGTTGATCATCATTATCAATGTTCAATGATTAAGCAAGTGAAATGCTGACACAATTATGCCTTAAATAATTTGTTATGACCACTTGAAAAACAAATGCCGATTACCTTAGCCATCCTTGTTACCAAGAAATCAAAGCCATGTCACTTTCATAGTGGCTTTTTAAATAAACAAAACCTTATACCTGTTGTCGGCCTTGAGGCCTGATGAATTATCAAACATTAGACCCGATACCTTATAAGACCTTTGTTCAAAGCCGATTGTCTTGACATAGTGCCCGATATAACCAATGCCTTATGAAATGAAATAAAGGCTAATTCCATGCCAATTTCAATGTGCCAAATATCCATGCCCAATTCAATATACCATATGCCCAAGCCATTATCAATTGTTTAAGGAAACCCGATAGGGTTTTCTTAAAACTAAAAACCAACTGCATTTTATAATTCCAAGAACCAAAATAACTGAAAGCATTACTTGAACGAGGTTGAATAGAGAAAGATACAATTTTGATGTAGTTCAAAAACATTATCAAAGCCATGACGTTAGAAATCTGAACATGCCAATACCACATAAACTTGTAGATCACTGTAGCACAAAATGTCAAACCAAAATTATACCACCTGAGCCTGGAAACATTATCCTGTAAACAAGATTCCTTATGACCTGCACATGGAGTCAAGAGATCAGTGCCATCAAAAATAACATCATAATGCCGAAGTAAGTATGCCAATGACAGAATAGAAGCAGTGCAACTGAATAATCAACCACAAAGATGCCAAACTGAAACACAATATTGTCATCAAGGACAAATAGCAAAAGAGAAGCTCAACAAGGAGGCACCAACAATATTCATGAGGAAGTGCTGAAGAAAGAGTTAATTAAAATTATATATTTTTCGAAGGGTAGTGATGGTGAAAGGTGGTGACTCTTTCACTAATAAGGTATAAAGGAGGGATCATTCCATGAGAAAAGGGGTGGAAAAAAACAATTAAGAATAAATATTATGTGACTCTGAAATAATCCTCTTAGTTTTTTTTGAATTTTTACCAAACAACAATGCACCCGTTAGGGTTAGCCCAATAATCAAACCAACTGAAATGGAACCCTCCACTTTCTGATCACCAAGATCTTGATGTGGGCGAGGTGAGAGCATATGGTGCAAGAGGATCATTAGCAATAAATTGGAATTGAAATTACAATGCTGTAGGCGGCTAGCCAACCATTTTGAAAGTAAAATAGTGAAAGTAAAGTAGATAGATAACCGACCATGAAAGGTTGACCACTTATTCAGCGGGAGCGATTATTACAGTTATTAAAATCAAAACACCCAAACCACTTATTCATCGAGAGTGAAGCAAACTGAAATATAAATAACTCAAACCACTTATTCAGCGGGAGTAGTAAATACAAAATTACAAACTGCTGAAAGTAATTAGCTGATCAGTGCTACTGAACCAACATTACAATATGCTCACAATATGTTGATTTTTTGATGTTTTTTAGTTCCAACTTCAATACCAAATGATTTACAATATTTCTGATTACAATTATGAGTAGAAACACCAAGGAAATATAGCATGAAACAGAAATAATCAGGTCTGATATACAAAACCAGCAAACTGAAACTCAGACCAGCAATCTAAGATATCATCAATTTGCTCATATCTTCAACCACACATCTCCAAAACATATGAAATTGAAAGCAAAACATCCACCAATGCTAGGTGACCAAGAAACATCAGAAAGCAAGACACAAATAGCCCAAAACTGCCCAACATGGGTTCCAAAGCCAGCATGAACAAGGGACGGCCTATAAGGAAGGTCGACCTTGCTTTAAAAAACCACCTCTCAAAGATAAAATCTGGAAATCAGCACAATGAGGCGCCTAGAGCATGGGAACCAATAGAGCAAACACTCGGAATGATTAGAAATTCGCACAAGAAGCTATGAATGAAAATCACCTACAACCATATATGAACCAGCAAATACAAAACTGGAAATAATATCAAAATCTCCAACAATGAAGCTCAATCTGCAACTCTGAATTGAAGAAGCAGTCACACTCAGCTAGGTGTTATTTTTCAAACACGAAACTAATAAATCTGCTAAGATGTATACGTTCCTCGAAGCCAAAGGTTTGAAATCATTTCAGCAACACTTCGTCGTCAATAGCAAATGGATACCAAATGAATGAGCAAAGACCTGCATAAATAGCACTTTGGAGAGACCTTTCCCCTCCAAAAGGGACGCCCAAACTCTCTTTTGACATATTTAAATTTTAAAACACACTTATTTCTCCTTCATCCTAGGCGTCCAAGGCAAATGGGACCAATATAAACATTGTAAAATATTAAAGTACTCCTCATGAGGCTTCCCACTCAAAAGCCCACTTTTTTAAAACAACTTAAGTCATTAATCTAGGCCAAGGGGCCAAAATATCATTAAAATATTTAAATGACTTAAATAAATCATTTTACTAAAAGGAGCCTCAAAAAGCTGAAATCCAAAAATACGCAAATTGCCTTGCCCAAAATGGAAAGCACTCTGAACTGCCAATTGGAACATTGCCATAAATAGAACTTACTAAAAATAGCATACTACTAAAAATAATAAGTTGTTCCAAACTCATTTTAACCACAATTCGAGTAACTGTCATAACTTACTAAAAATAGTAAGTCCTGGAAAAGTAGCTTGATGCATTTGCATGTTACACCACTGTAAAGCTTTTTGAAAACCCAAAAAGAATCCAGAATCCAAATTGCAAAACTCCAACATGCAAACCCCTGAAAACACCAAAAACCTCCAAACAACTGGAACCCTAATTTTACCTCCGATGAGCCTACAGGCATCTGGAATAGGCTGACGGACCACTGCACTGCTTACTGTTGAGAAGGGGACATTATAGACTCCTAATGTGAAACATTGTGACTCCTCCTAATGTGAAAGGTTGTGACTTCTCAAATATGAAAGGTTGTGACTCCCTCAATAATAAGATATAAAAGGGAGATCATTTCCTTGTAGGGAAATCATCAAACATGAATCAATCAATTTGGAAATAAATTATTACTCTCAAAAGGCAGCAATGAAGGGTGGTGACTCCTTCAAGAAATGAATATAAATAGCAAATCATTTCATCAAGCAAAGGGGAAATCAATCAATCAAGCACCATTCAAGCAATCATCACTCATCTATCCATCAAGAAATCAAGCAATCAAAATATCAAAAAGATCAATCAAGCAAACATCAATAAGTCTATCAATACATCAAGCAATCAGTCTTGAATCTGAGGAAGTGTTTTGCAAATAGGGATGACGAGAACCCTTTCAAGTTCACGAGAGATTAAGGGCAAAAACCCTTATTTCTCTTACCAAGTTAGGACGAAAACCCAAATCTTGATCGAGGAGGATGAAAAACCTCCAAGTTGGACTAAGGGTTTTAAGGACAAAAACCCTTGAATACTGTTGGCAAGTTAAGGATGAAAACCCTTGATATTGCCACTGCTGAGTTAGGGACGAAAACCTCTACTTCAGCAGATTTGAGAGCACTTCCAAAGAATTTCAAGATATGATTTATTTTCAGACTTATGTTATGAATTATTAATCTGAATATTATAATAAATTCATAATATTTGACAAAGCCATTATCATCACAGTTCAAAGGTTAATTATTGCAGAAAATCAAGACAAGTTCTATTTTCAGAATTATTGCATAAGTTATAAATCTAAATATTATAATAAAATTTCATTATTTTAGATAAAGTTACATTTATAAATATAATGCAATTTTCGTTTTAAGTTGGAATTATTGTTTCAGGGCAAAATTTAGGAATGTTCTAGAAAGGGAAATTACAACACCACTAGGGGCCGATCTCCACCTGTCATAAGTTCTACTGGGAACACCATTGCTAGATATATAAACAACCCTCACCTTCGCCAGCCCTTGGAATGCTGAATCCTTCAAACCTTCAAATTGTAGACCTTTGATAACTTCAGCATGACACATTGAGCAAGATATGATATCATTTTCCAAACACCTTTATGATGTGAAATAACTAAGTTCTTTATCATCAGTCTTAGGTCCTTGCAGAAATTCATAAGATTATCCACCTCAGGGTTGAGGTCAAGGATTTCATCGTGCATCACCTTTAAACAAAGCTTCACAAGATCAGGAGCCTCCATCATCTATTAGATATCTCTTTGACTGCCAAAACCAGGAGTGCCTCTAAACAAAGCTTCACATGCTCCTCAATTAACTGAGGCCTGAATTTATCTCAAAAATCCTCTAAAATCAAAGTCTTGGAACGTAAATCATCAGTATCAGCTATACCCCCATCCTAAAATTGACCTCATCAGATTCAGAAGAGTGTTAGGGCAGTGGAAAATATGTCTCAGACAATAATCTGGAACTCCCATTCTACGAAGAGGATCATGCGAGGAGCCAGCACCACAATCCACCATATGGAAGAGCAGCAAAATGAAAACCAAATCTACACCAATCAAGACGTAGAAAAAAGATAGCCATCACAACTAGCAGCTAAAAACATCCAACCCAATACAACCATATATCATGCACTGACTGCCTCCACGCTCGGCATTCATTACAATCATGAGTACAAGAATAATAAAAAGGAAGCCCCACCAAGACACATGTGAAGTATCGCTTCACAAGCCAGCCATCGCCCTACATGCAGAAGACTCGACAAGTAATAAGCTTAAGCCTTAGTCTTATGGCCTATATACAACACACCCTTTGATCATGGAGTGTGATCCTCTTCTATAGGTTTGCCAAGCCCATCCCAGTCATCCATAACATAACTGTCTTGAGAAGAAATATTAGACATTAATATCATAACTAGCTAAAAACTCCACAACTTTATTTTGTTGATGATAACAGCGAGGAATCTATGCTAATTCAAATTTCTTGACCCAAATAAGAATTTCTTCTAGAATGAATTGCAGCTGTTAGTTTAGGCAATCTTTATTTTTAAAGGCATTAATAACAATCAGTGAATCCCCCTCCACCATAACATTACAGTAACCCTCAGAGACAATCAGCATTAAGCTGGCTAGAAGTGCCTCTCACTCAGCAGCATTGTTAGATTTTATACCTGGATACTGAGAACCACTAATCACAAAAGCTGAAGCATCCCTAAAATAATAACCGTGCCTACTTGTCCAGGATTTCCATGGGAAGCACCATCAAAGATTAGCTTGCTCCCCATCTCTGGAGCTTTCCATTTTTCTCGTCTTATAAGATTCTTTAGGATCTACTAAACAGAAAGACATACCAATAAATTACTAGATATGTATTTTGTTATTAATTATTATATAAATGGATTTATTGTAGTATGTATTATCTCTATATTTAATTACATGTAACTCCTGCCTGTTTATTCTTAGAGCATGCATATTGAGTTGAAGCTATCCTCACTCTTTTCTTGTAGTTTGCCTCCAGCATTGCGATATGTAATTTACATCTCATTGATCCATCAGATGGACAAAGTATTTAATTATTTTTTAAACCTAACAACGAACCTGTATCGCATCTACATTCAAATCCACATTTGCTTGACTTGATTTGCCTGTACAAAGTTGTATATTTGTCTCTGAAACCTGGCGCTTATATCTGGTTATTAGTTGATATTGTAGTTAATCGTGGATGTTCTAGATTATTATGCTGCTATTGAAATATTTCAGTGCAACAGCCTAAGTTTTGGAACATCAGTTTGATATTTCTAACTAAACACCTCTATTGTCCATTGCATCAGATATCTTGGTTGGACCCTTTTAACTTTGTGGGAATAATTGCTCATATTCTACTTAATTCACTATCTATTTTTTTCAAGGTCTAGAAGACACATGCAGCAGCCTAACAAGCTTGGAATAGATCAATCAGTAGCTGATTCCAGAATATCATCAAGCAGTTTAGGGGAGAGCAAACATGCAAAAACTGTGATGGTATAGCTTGTAACACATAACTGACATTTTTTTTATGAAATAAAAAAACATTAATGATATATTATGGGTGAATTTATATATATTGCCTTTATTATTGGCAGCTTAATAACCTAGGAGAGGATCAATCAGTAGCAGATTCCAGGATATCATCAAGCAGTTTAAGAGAGAGCAAACATGTAAAAATTGTTTGTTGTAATGCATAATATTTTATTTTCTTTCAAATCAATATCATTTATTCATTACTTTATATTTATTAATATATATTGCATATATTCTTGAATAGAAGTCTCTCCCAAGAGATGGGTCAAGGCGCAGTACGAGTTTGGTTTATCCAAATCAACTATCAGATGCGGAAAAGGCAGAGAGTGTGTTTGATGAGTGGGACATCGTGGAACATCCTACATTGCCTCCGCCGTCCTCACAGTCAGAAGACATTGAACATTGGACAAGGGCAATGATGCTAAAAGACAAGGGCAATGATGTTAAAAAACGGTGATCATGTACAGTATCGTGAAAAGCATCATCTCATTACATTTGGAATTTGTCATCTTGCTTATTTTGTATATTCATTATTGTATATTTGATAATTGTCATGACTTCTAATGTGCTCAAGATCAGAATGGATTGTAGGATCAATCAAAGTTTGTAAATCCTTGCTGCAAAGTTTGAGTTAGTTGATGTCAAATTCTTTATCCTTGTATCATTGGACTCCTATGAGTTGAATTGTCCTGGAAGGGAGTAATGAATTTAGAAAAGTATAATAAATGATGAGATACATAATTCTAAATCGAGATAAACTTAAGAAAATAGAACTCTTAACAACATCCCTTTAGACCATCTTGGCTAATCAATTCCATGTGTTTGACATCCCATCATGTGTTTCAGTATGCATTCATGTTACCATGAGAAAGTTGGAGAAATCCTCTTTGGGTTTGCATGTAGGGGAGAGGACCCAATATTTGAGCATGTTTCAATAGTTGTGATAGTATTTGTTTATATAATGGCCAATATTTTTATTAATATTGGACCAATAATTGTGACTTCAAAGTTGTTAGTGTGGATGATGACTACCCATAATTAAACAAAATGTATTCCTTTGATCTAAAAAGCAAACAATCATGTGATTCTACATCAGTGCTCAATAAAACATGTTGTGAATGCACAAGTATTGGTCTCACCTTTTTTTGGGGTCTTTTTGGGCACTTGGACAAAAAGCATGCTTATGTGGCATCATATTTGATGATGTGGCCTTGAAACCCTAGTTATAAGCAAGGGACTTGCCAAGTAAGCTGCTGTAAAAAGTTGGGAGTGGTTTGAAATTTCCACGTAGGATAATTAAAAGCACGAAATTAGGGTGCTCAACTATTGGGTCCTCTCCCCTACTTTATGATTTTGATGTGAATTTTAATATTTGGTAGCTTTTTATCAATTTTAGGGCCATAGTCATGCTAGTAATGTTTACTATTAGAAGACTTCTTTGTAGGTCAAATCCAATAAATTCATATTCTCCTTTGAGAGATGTCAACATATTAGTTAATGCAAAGTTATTTTATAAATATATAATTTTTTTAATTTGCCAATTATTGCCACCATTAAAAGTTTTAATGTATAGCTCAAATGTTTGCATAGAATGTACACATCTTTATGAATTAGTCTTTATTTTACTTGTCACAATTTGACAAAGATAAAATTTTATCAACACAAAATAGTGATTAGACAACTCTTCGTAAATTAATCATTATTTTATTGCCCTCATAATGGGACATTGCTCCATTTTAAAGATGTAAGCAACACAAGCCTACGATCATTTGCAACCAAAACAACTTTCACACAACATAGAAGCAATGGAAATGTTATTAAGCTAGATAATTCATTAGATAGAAAAATGAAATTGGTACAATATACAATGAGGAAACCCTTCGTAGAAAGACGAGGATGAAATCTTAGGATATATGACATTATGAAAAGTGTCAATCTTATGATACAAGACAAAAAGTAAATGATCTAAATAAGATTATGTAAATGTGAATAAAATCTAATGAAAATAGTAAGATAATATACCATGTTCACACCGACACCCTCTTTTGAATACAACTTATGGAGTATGAAAAATACAAAGATGCGAGAATGGGTCCCAACTACAAGGTCATGTTAGGTATCCTTGTATAAACAAATCTTTCATAAGTGGAGTAAAGGAGAAAAAATTGTAGGAGCAAATTTCTAAAATAAATAAATGTAAACAAACATGTACAATTGATGGGAGGAAGAACTCAAAAACAACTGCCCAAGGATTAATTGTCACCAATTTATGATCAATGTTTTTTATCTAGGAGAGTGATCATGTACCTATTGCCTCACCACCCCCGCTTCCCCTTCATCCCTACCATAAACACGCCCGTCCCCGCTCCTCTCACTTGCTTCCCCTTCATCCCCACCTTAACAATGTGTAATATCTTGTAGTGATTGCGAATGCACGACAAATGATGATGAAGATGAGCATCAAAAAACACTTTCTATTGAGAAGAATTAAAAATAAAGTAGAGGTTCATGATGTCTTTCCACAAAAGGAAGAAAGACCATGATGTAGGATGATGTTGTCTCTAAACTTTGCTTGCATGCTATTATATTTGTATGAAAGTATGACACAATTGAATCAAGTATAGTTCCAGTAAATGAAGGTGATAAACCATGACCATGTGCAAACCAATAAAGGACAAGATATAAAGATGAAGATGGTGTGACAACAAGAACGAAGGGAATGTCAAAAAAATAAGTAAAAGCCCTCAAGTTTGTCCTCCAAGTCTACATGATAGGACTCGTAAAATAAACTTGTAATATTTATCAAGTAGCCATACCAATGTATCAAAGCTTGATGATAATGATGCACATGTTAGAAAAAACTAATCAAAGGCTAAACCCACAAAAGTGGTTTACAATACCAACGAGGAAAAAAAAGTTGCAAAAAAGGACCCCATGCAAAAAATTTTGATTTTTGGGGGTTCAAACGAATTTCTGGTTTGAGTGAACCCAAATGGGGTTCGATAGAATCCCTTTCGAGCGAACCCATTTAATGTTGGGTCCCACATTTTTCAAAAAAATAAGTAAGAAAAATGCTTGTGGAAAACGAACCCCCCTTTTCCCCATTCTAACCCTCTGGCACAAAAAAAACTCCAGAATTTTTCCCTTTGAAATTCGGGTTGAGGAGACTTCACAGACCCAACTGGATGATGGTAGTCCTCAGAACGAGCTATCCAACAAATATAATTTTAATATGTTTTGGTTTTATTATATATTTATTTTTTTTAGTTTGATTAAACATAGGCTTTTCACCAAAAATCAAGCTCTATTTTGCACATTTGGAAAAATAGCAGATTATCAAAATAAAATTTTGAAAAATATGTTTGGGTTAGGTATTAATGTCTTCGATACAATAATTTTTTTTTGAATTTTGATACATACAAAAAGAGTTTTGTATACGGTCCGCCTATGTTTGAATTGTAATTGGTTTGACTTCAAAACTTGATTAAGAAAAAAATATTCAATAGAACATTCTAAAACCAAATGAAAGTGTTAGATATCATAGTTACAAATCTAAATTCGAAAAAAATAGAATCTTATCATTCTTGGAAAAAAAGTTATGTTGTATACGGTGAACATCATTCCTTAAAAATATTGTTTACTGAAAAAAATTAGTTTTAGAGGAAAAAAAAGTGCAATTTGATTCCAAATGTTTTGAAAAAAATATATTTAGAATCTACAAACAAAATGTCACAAATCACTAGTTTGCATTATCTTCAAATTCCTCACAGTTTAGCCGCTATAGGTGCCTGAAAGTGAAGATTTAATTAGAAAAAATAATTTCAGTCTTCAGTTTGACCAAAAATTGTAAACTAGTATTATGGGATCACCCCAAAACAACAAGTGATGAAGATGATGCGATCTCAATGTATGTCGTCCAACTATATGGTCATCTCATGATATATCCAAATGAGATGTTTAAATATGAACACTTAGAGATAAAACTACTAATGTTGGAATGGATGAATACCCAATCTCAAAGATGAAGTGTTTGCATCTATATTATAAGCCATAGAAGCCAAAGAATCAATGTATGTTTGTAGGAGGAGCATCAAGAGAAGCCTCAATGCTATCACAATTATTGAGAGTTGCCAAATAATGTGTCTGCTTTTTTGCTATCATTATATGGTAGGTTATCGATCTTTAACGGGCACAAAATTATACATAACATGATAATTTGGGAATGGAGAGTGATGTGGGTCTACATAGTTCTCCCAAATTTTGGTCCAAAGAATGTGTGAACACTCGATATGTGAGATGAAACTCAACACTATTATCGGTCAATCTTAGGATGTGATCATTTATGTTTTCCCATGGTATCTTTCAATTAGGTGTCCCTAGTTTAGGGACAAGTCCATAGAGACTACACAAGAGATATAACCAATTGAGATATTCCTAGATGTCATCTTGACAAGACTTATAGTTCCTTTTGAGTTGGAAAAGCCCATGATTTTACAATGATATGCTACTCATATATAGATTAGAGATAAAACAATATGAAATTGGAACTGTAGCATAAAAAATGGTCCCATATTACAAGTTAAAACAAAATTATTGATGTCAACTTAAAATAATGTACTTAAGGGAAAAATAAAGAAAAAAAGAAGATGGATGGTTGTAAAACACATGAAACTAGCTTTCCAATACTTATTTATTTGCAAAAAATTGATGTAGTATGCTCAAGTTATGTCTAAACAGTAGCTTCTTTAGACAAAAAAAAGAACAACTAATACTATTCTAGCAACCAAAGGATGATGCTTGGGTTGAGTGGTGTAGGGGCTAAGTGGTGGCATGATTGTTGGGTGTAGCCCCTTAGGTTTGGGACTAACTACGGGTTGTACTCACCACATGACCAAGAGCTGGGTTGCCCATGAGACCTAAAATAAATTGTTGTACAATGATGCCACTCTTTGTAGACCTATGCTAAATATAATGAAATTCATATTCGGGATGACGTGGAGTTGATGCAAGAAAGAATATACCCTTAAATATGTTGATTTTTGCAACAATGGTGGTCGATTTTATGATGTTACATTGAATTGTACAATTGTACAAAAAAGCTCATGTTAAATGCTTTCCAATTTTTTTCAGTGCCAAATCTTATAGTGCCTTATAAAGATTTACTTGTTTTTGTGCCTATTGAGCTCAATTGTGACGTTTATTTGGTGTTATGATGCATCATTTGAAAGTTTTGAGCAAAAAAATATCTAAATAGAAATAAAGAAATTGTAGACCTAGAGCTTTGATGCTATGTGAGTTGTTGATCAACCTCACAAAAGTTTAATGATCACTTGCAACCAAAATATTTTTTCACAAAAAAATGAAGCAATGGCAATGCTATGAAGCCAAAGAATTCATAAGATGTAAAAATTAAGTTAATATAATATACGATGAGGAAGCCCTTGTTATAAAGACAAGGATGAAACTCTACGACATATTAAGATCATGACAAGTGTCTTAATTTTATGATATAAGACAAAAAATAAATGACCTATGTAAGCTTAAGTGTTAAGTGTGAAGAGAATCTAACTTGAAATTAGTTAAGTAATATACCATGTTCACATTACCAAAAGAGTTAGTTTTTATTGATTGTTAAGGAACACAAACAAAAGATTAACTCAACCAATGTACAATGTAAAATTTTGTGTACAATGCAAATATTGTATGCTACTCATGGGGGATTGTGTTTTGGTGGAAGAGGTAATACTTTCATTTCAAAAAAACAAGTATCGAACTTCATGTTTTATGCAAATACCAAACTTTATGTTTTAAGGTTCATTAGTACAAATCCACTGTTAGATATAATTTAATGTTATAACATAATGCTAATTATTTATTTGAAGTGTTCTATGTTAATAATGTAATGACATCATTTATTTATGTCTAAAAGTCAATTTGCAACTATTTATGTAATTTTACCATTCAATAAGTAGTAACAACACTTAAAAAGGTTTTATTAAATGGTAGGACGTACACAAATATTTATAGTCTTGTTGGCCAAGTGCTACATATTTATGTTTTTTAAAGATTGATTTAGTGTAGTATTTAATCGATGTGATTATAAATATTTGTTCCTATTTGATAACACATTTAGGTCCTCTTACTAGATTTTAAGAATTTTTTTATGGGGACAATGCTACTAGTTTTTAAAAAATTATAGGAGGCAATAGTTTTAAGATATTTTTTTCATTATTATTTAAGAAGGAAGTGTCTTAAAAAGTACTATAATTTATTAGCATTGATGATCATTTTTAAGAATACCTAAGAGACAATGAATATTAATTATGAGGACAATTTTATAGTCTTATTTCAAGACACATCTTCTAACACTTTAGTTGTTTCAAAGCAACACATGCATTAAGTAGTAAATCATGTACAACATGCATTATTCTTAGATACTAAAATGAACCATAGTCTTGTCTATTTTTTTGTGTTATACATGTTATTAGATGCATCATTGTCTTGTGAGTTCATTTGAATGTTTTGAATTTTGTTTATTGTCATAGTCTATTTATATAAAATTGCAATATGTTACATATAATTCAATACTATATATGAAAAGTTTCATCAAGATATTCAAGTAACAGGTAATACATGTATTGTAAGAACATGAAAGTATTTGTGACATTGTTGAATGTGTTATTTATTATTCACAATTTCATTAAGACACTGGTACTTTAAAATATGTGGAATTCATGTTGGCACTCAATTTTGTACCATCTTGTCTCATACATCTGGACATGAGTTTATGTGACAATTCAATTTTTTGGCATAATAATGGCAAGCTAGTCATATAATTAATTTGCAATTTCCTTAGGTTTTAATGTTGCAATTCGAGTTTTGGTAGTGGGATTTTTTTTGATAATTTGACATCTACTCAATGGTTAAATCCCATGTCAATTTGGTGGGATTTGAGTTTGGGATTGACAAATTGGTGGTTGAGAGTGTTTGTGAACATTGTTGGAATTTATTGTCATTGATGTCAAAAGAGTATGAGAGATTGTTAAAATATTGTCAATAGAAGAAATTGTATGATGGACAAAGGCCAAAGGCCACTAATCGATGTTCAAAGACCAAGTAAGATCATATTGTGAACAATGGATAAAAGATGAAGTGTTATGAAATAACTTGCACAATAGAAAAATATAATGGTAATATGTTGCAAATTATTGATAATAATATGCCACTTCAAGGGGGAAACCTCCTAATCCAATTTGAGGGGGATACCTCCAATATTATTCAATAAGAACTCAATACTCAACATACCTCCTATGACCTAAATACATATATGTGATTATAATAATGATTATGTAACTTAAATAAGTGTTAAGGTAGCTACAAGTCAACTATTCATAATATTATACTCACTATAGGGGTAGGGGCATAACATTGCCCCCCTCTTTGCAAAAGAATTGTCCTTAATGTTACATTTTTCTTTTTCTTCATCATCTCCTTTTTTTCTTCCACTTCTTTTTCTACTGTTGCTTCTTGTTTTCTTGTTTTCTTGTTCTTGTTCTTGTTATTGTCTTGCTCTTGCTCTTTTTCTTGTTCTCATTCTTTCTCTTTCTCTTGCTCTTGCTCTCTTTCTTGTTCTACTTCTTGTTCTTTTTCCTCTTTTTTTGTGGCTACTTTATGTTGTGAAGAAGTTTGAGAAAGATAATTTTATTGTAAATCACACAAATAAATTTAAAGTACTATGATTTTTTTCTATAACTTAGCAAGGCCTTGGTTGTATTTAAAAAAAAAAACTCCAAAATATTAGGTGTTTTAGAGCCTCGAGAGTGAATTTGTTGGAAACCCAAATTATGTAATAAATCACTTACTTATGCTTCTAATTCTCTACAATTTGGATTGTAGGCTTCTATATTAATTCTCCCAAAACCCAACAAAAAATAAGAACCAATTCTGCAAGATTTGGGAGATATGCTTCCAAATAAATTGGGTATAAAACCTAATTCTACAATAAATCACTCAATTCTACTCCAATTCCTCTGAAATCTAGACTATACTTTTTTGAGTATTTCCTTAAAAAACCCTTTGAAAATTAGACAATAATTCACCAAAATTTAGGAGATGTGTTTCACAAAATAACCTCCAAAATTAAAAAAGATGCCTTGTCATAACGGTGCCAAGATCATGCTATGATACCACTTGTTATGAAATAACTTGCACAATAGAAGAATATAATATGAATATTTTGCAAGTAATTGATAATAATATGCCACTTCAAGGGGGCAACCTCCTAATCCACTTCGAGGGGACACCTCCAATATTCTTCACTAAGAACACAACACCTCTTATATATACCATACTTATGCCTTGGATACAACCTGAGCCGACCTAAATATTTAAATATAACTCCTAGTATGACCTAAATATATATATGTGATTATAATAATGATTATGTAACTTATTTAAGAGTCAAGGTAGCCACAAGCTGACTACTCATAACACAATACACACTATAGGGGCAACAATATAAAATGAAGTGTGTGAATGGAGCAACAAAAGATATATCAATAATGAATTGAATCATGTATCAATGATGAATTAAATAAAACTCAATAAAGGAATAAGGGAATGAATAAAAGATATATTATGAAGTGCTTCTTACATGATAAAGAATTACTTCATTAAATAAAGATTAGTTTTAACCAAAAGTCACAAGGGTACGATAAAGGTTTTGTTTCATGATGAGACAAGATATATAAAAGAAGTCATTCCATGAGATGTTATGTGTGGGAAAGTTTTATTATTCAAGAGTGAGTGAGGAATAAAAAATGAAGGTTTTATCATTCCAAGAAGAAGTTTATGGAATTAGAATATGTAGCATGAAGTAAATAAGAGGAATATAGAAGAATGAAGTAAATGAATATTATTAATTGGAGATTTGGTTAAGAATAGTCAAAGGACATGTGAAAGACCTATGACAATTGAAGATTTATAAAATAAGTCATTCCATGAGATGTTATGTGTGGGAAAGTTTTATCATTCAAGAGTGAGTGAGGAATAAAAAAGGAAGGTTTTATCATTCCAAGAAGAAGTTTATGTAGTTAGAATATGTAGCATGAAGTAAATAAGAGGAATATAGAAGAATGAAGTAAATGAATATTATTAATTGGAGATTTGGTTAAGAATAGTCAAGGGACATGTTAAAGAGCTATGACAATTGAAGAATAATAAAACAATAGAAGATCATTCAAAGGTAGCCATTAAGGAGAAATAAAAAGGAGAAAAAAAGTATTCAAAGGCATCAATTAGTCTTAACAAAAAGACATATCCTTTTAAAGAGCTATCTCTTTTCCAAAAGATGCAACTCTTCATTGAGATGTAAAGATATAAATAGATGTGTGTGGAATAGAAAGGGAGATCTATTAGTCAAGATAGAAGTATGTGGAGGATAAAAATACATATTATTGTGGATATGTGTGAAAAGGTAGCAATCAAATTTGAAAAGGAAACAGTTATTTTTTAAGACGAGTCATGTCTATTTGAAGGGTCATTATCTTTGAAAGGATGTATCTTTTCATATGAAGATAAAGTTATAAAAGGAAATCAGATTGTGTGTAATTAGTGTGTGTGAAGTGTAAAAATAATATCATATACACAATAAAGAAATGTGAGTGAATGGTGCGTGAATAATACAAGGAATAACATATATACACTAGCAAGCAAGGAGAAGAAGTATGTGATATGTGAATTATTGTGAAGCAAGTGTGAAGTGATAGATATGTGAAGAAAAAGAAGTGAAATAAAAGAGTAAGAAGTGTGTAAGGAATTAGACTTAATATCAAACTAACACTTACAGATTTGCAAATGAGAAGATAAAAGGAAGATCATTAAAGAAAGGTTGAAGGTGAATTTGTAAGGATTCATGGCAAAATTGTAGGAAGAGTTTATGATAGAATTGTAAGAAGAATATATGCATATATATAAGAGATGTATATGTAGATATAGAAGAGGAGTATATGCAAATGTAAGAAAGAAAATATATGTAGATTTATGTGTGGAGTTTGAGGAGAATATAAAAAGGAAATCATTTAAGGCTATTTGTGAATAAGATTTATTCTCAAGAAGACAAAATTCTATTGAAGGGGTTGGTGCCTTATATTGGAGAGGTTGGTGCCCCATATTGACGAGGTTGTTGCCTCATATGAAAGAGATTGGCGTCTCTTGCTAAATTGGTACTTAGCAGTGGGGATTGATGCCTCCAATAGGTTGGTGCCTATAAGGATTGTAAAAAGAGATTATATAAAAGCAATATTTTGTTGTGGTTTTCTATTGTAAGGGTAAATCATTTGTTCTTCTTATGTTGCGTAATTGTTAGATCTTATGTTAATGATATTGTGCAATTGATATTATTGTGGTTGTTAGTTTATTTAAAAGGTAAAAGATTTTATTATACTGATTCACCACACTCTTAGTATATGTGGAGGGGGATTGATCGCTCAAGGATTCCAGGTCATGGGAGAGTCTAGAGTGATAGGATGCCCTAATCTACCTCAAGCTGGATGAATGTTAAATACAAACATGATGTTCAAGGTAGAGAAGGAAGAGAACTCTCAATACATTTTTCCCTTCTACTAATCAAAGAGTTTCAGGGAGTTAAACGAGCAAGTTCCCAAAGTCTAGACTGTAACTTGGACAATTCTGTACTAGAGGACACCACTGAAGGACACAAACGACAACGCAGTACACTGGTGTCTCAATGGCGCTCTGCGTCCGTGTAGACAAAAAGTGCAAGATATAGGCAAGAACCAAGGAAGGCCTACTAACGACTTAACTGGTGAAGTTTGATGTGGTAATGGTAATAGAAAAGGAACAAAATGATATAAGAAGATGGGAAAAGTAAGGCTTACTCTAATTACGAAATGATAAAGAAGGGTGAGGAAAGCACATCTTCCTACCCACGAGTTGATATCTCCAAAATCTTCACTCCAAAGTGACTTGCACACAACAAATGGAAAAATTTTGGGCCTACTTTTAAAGATCTGCCTCAGTCAATCCCTCGCTTTGGTGTTTCCACCTCCACGAACACCTAGATAGCAACAATGATAGAAATTATGATAAAGAAAGCTATTGGAAAGTAGATGCCAAGTAGTGCGTTAAACAACAATATGCTACAATATCCAAATGATAATTCAAAGTGAAACAAAGATGGAAAGATATCACCTTCAACCATGTACTCTCAAGGCAAATGGGAGAAGGAGTGAGCTCGCAATCTTGAAAGAGCCAACGTTGCCACAACAACGAAGAGACTAGATCAACACAACATCAACTTGTAGCTTAAAATGCTTGAAGGTGGGAGTGAGAAGATTGAAGAAGCAGTTTGAAAATGTTCAAGAAGCAAGATGAATTTAGAGAGTCAAGAAGATGGATTGAATGAAGTGTTAGACAATTTGAAGGGTGAAAATTGAGGCAAAGGAGCCATTCAAAGTCGATCGAAGGAGCAACAAATGTTACATTTCACACCCAATGGAGAAGTGTAACACCTCTTCAAATTCTAGAGGTGAGAATCTTGTCAGGACAACAATGTGCCACATAGACATCCACATGCCACGCTTTTGTCCTTGACAAAATATCCCCCACCAACACTAAAAACAGTTGCCAAATGGATGGAATTTGGATGTGGATGTGGGATTGCATTATCAAAATTGGTTTTCTAAGGTGGGAGATATGCAAATGTGGAATTTGTCTAGGGGTACAAATTCACACCATTATAGTAGAATAATGAATAGTCAAAATTTGAAGTTCTAGCATTTGGATGAGTTTTGATAAACCATAAGATTCAATTTCTAGTTTCAGTTTCAAGTCTGTCAAGTGAAAAATGAGCCACTGATAAATTTTTGATTAATTTTACAGAATTGATAGTATTTATGAACAACTCATGATTAATAGTTTATTCTCAAAATTCTAACATTTTTATATGTCTCCTTGCAAAACTTCATGGCTTCTTGATGGGTTTTATGCTCATGACGATGATTTTAATAGCAAAATTATTTTAAATAGAAACATTAGGTTATTATTATTATTTTAAATAAAAAATTGAGGTCTTAAATAATTTGCAAGCTATATTTAAATACAAATCATTAATTTGTATTGAGAAGGCCACTCTATAAAAGTTCTATTTAATGTAAAATGAGGGGAACCATATTTTATTACCATTGCACAATTGCATAAGGTGGAGGTGAGCATAGTAAAACTCAACATGTATTATTTTTAAAGAAAAAAATATTAAATATATTTTTATGCCAAAGGCTTTTCCCTATGAGAGGGAGTGAGCTAATTTTGGTGATTAACTGTTGACATCATTTGAGTACAACGCAAGATGATTGAAATGATCTTAGCCATTGGATTTGTGCCATTTTATTTTTCCATTCACCATTTTTTCATTAAATTCTTGTGTTACAAGGAAAGTGCAAAGAGATAGAGGAGAACTAGCTAAATATTTTTCGTATTTAGTGCACACCATCACAACCTTAACACAACCTACATTGTCCACTCACCCAATTTTTGAGGAATCATTAAACTATCTCCATATATTGAACACTTACATCATTTATTTTTTATTATTTTATGTGGGGTATTAAGTGTTTAGTCTTGATAAATATTTTGATTACTTGGGTGTTTTTATTGACTTCATTCGATATTTTATTTGAGAAATGGAATTACATTCATCTTCATACATTTTTAAATTTTATATTACTAGTACTCTTTTTTGGGTCCATTTTGTGGGATGATTCTTTAAAAGTTGTGTGAAAGGTGAAGATATATAAATTTTATTATATAATTTAGTGTCCAAAACACTTAGCTAAATACTCAACTGAGGAACAACACAAAATATAAATTTCAACCTCATTTACCTGACTAATTCAGAAAAAAATGTTTCTAATGTGGCACACGTACTTCATGAGAAGCAAGGCAACAATTGACGAATAAATTACAAAAATTGGTTAGATGGGTAATTTTTTTCATAATATTGGTTGGGTTTTCAATGTAAACATGATATCACAACATCGAGATAGATAAATTATTTCCACTAACACATTTCATAACCCAAAACATAATCATGACACATATCATGCAAATTAAATTTATCATGAGAGATAGATAAAATCTATTTGAAAAATTCATCTAATTTTAATGGGCGTCACATATGAAATACAATACCCATCACATCAATTTATATTTAACATAATAAAGTGTATCAAAATTTCATTACATTGAGTACTTAAATAAATAATAATCTCTATTTAACTGTAAGCTATCACAACAAAATTACCATTGACTTAAATAAAATGGTATGGATGATCATCTCTTACCATGGGTTTATTGCTTCATCTTGCAACATGGATAGATTCATTGGATTCCAATAACCTGTACATGTAATATGATTGCATAACTAGATTTCACCATTAGTTCCTCCATCAATAGAAATAACCATATTAACTTTAAAGTAAGTTTTTTTAAAAAGAACAGGACCTAACGATCAAACCTATGTCTTGGGTATTCATCCTTGATGGCCTCGCCTACATAACAAGATCAAAGGCTTCATATTTCACCTATAAACACTTTCATATAAAAAAAATTTAAGCCACTCATTACTATTAGATATAAGAATAAGGTTTAAGACCCATATTTTAAACACCTAATCACCAATCAATTTTTCAATCTGCTGATTTGCAGCAAAATAGGGAAACATTAAAATAGTCATAAATTTTACATTGTTTATCCAAAATTTAAAATTCAATATGTTTTGGAAATGTAATAGAACAAATAACAAAACCCAATTTTTTTTTAAGAATCACAACCATGTGTGAACAATTTTTCTACAATGTAGTCCACTAGTCTCTCCCAAAATTTATAGTTGATAAAATATAGAAATTAATGTAAAGAACCATGCTAGTTCATAGAAATGCTATATACAAACAACAATTACAAATAGACATAATCACAAAACACTACATATTCAAATAAAAAACTCTCTAATAAACTTCGAGGGTGAAAATGTAAAGTATTAAACTAATCATCTACCAATTACTTGTTTGGAGGAATGCCTTGGATATCCCTTCTCAATCAAGTGTCCATATTTTACCATTTTAAACATCCCTTTCTATATAGGATAATAGCCCTCCCTACATTGTAGATTATTCTTGATGATCCAAAAGATCCATAGAATCTTTTTTGTTAATCAAAAAATAGTAAATGGATAATAATATAAACCTATATTAAAACATTAGAAGATAACATGAAGGTATTCATTGGCCAACCAAAAGACAGGTTCTCTACTATATAGTTTTTTTGCAAGGACATTCTTATAACAATTCCTTATAAAAGTAATGTGTAGTTCTAAAAAAAATAAAAAAAAAAATCATGGGAACTCCAACAACTCAAGTTGAAAGAGATTATTAACATAATCAACCTACTACCAAGCAATCAAATTGAAGGCAATGTTTATATATGATTTCCCTATGGATCTTACCATATTTCAATCCACATAAAATTATCCCTTCTCATATAAGCCAATTTAATTTCCAATGAATGAGAACAAATCAACATTCTATTAATTAGCAACTCATAGATTATAATGCTTGCATGCACGGTGAATACCAAAATTACCTCTATAACTAGAATTGACTAATAAATATTTAATATAGTTGAGCATTTCAGTTCATACATGTAATTTTCTACAGATATATGACTAAAACTCATATCCTTGCAATTCTAATAGGCAAATTTTTGTGCATTTTAAACCTCTTATGGAAATTATTTTGAGCAACGATTCTTATTCAACAAATAAATAAGTCTACTTCACTCCTATTCTATGTGTATATAAATATTTCTTTTCTTTTTGCATTTATATATACTATAGAGGCTGTGAAGTGATGATTTAAGATTCATGCTTGTTGAATAGAATTTGACCACCACCCCTTTTCTGAAGGAAATAGATCATAAAATCAATTATAGAGCATATTAAACTATTTAAACATATTTATAATTTGAATTATAGAGTCCTTGATAACATATTCACAAGAATTTAAGGTAAAATAGAACACCCACTAGTATCTTATGTTTTGGTGATTGGTTAAGTACAAGAGAAAATTGAACTCTATTAGCATTCTACAATGACAACTTGGATGCTGGATAAAATTCTACACTTTCTTAGAGAATATCCTTTCAATATATCATATAGGAAATGAAACAATTTCAATATATTCATGATATTATTCAATCATAAGATAATTTTATTGTTTTATGAATCCAATTAAAACATACTATAAATTTTTAAATTTCTAGGCTTTTATGGACCAACATACCAACTTTCAAGGAGTTAGAATCACATTGTTGCTTTGTCATTGTGTAATATCTACATCAAATGTGATACCTTTGATCATTTTGTTGTCTTTTTTGGTAAAAGGTTTGATCATATTTATTAGAGTGCAATCTTATAAATAATCAATTAGCAGATTTATGGAAGTTTAGAAAGATTTAAAAAGTAACTTTCAATTTGATCATCATACACATTGTGGGCTTTGGGATAGTGGCTATCCACTTCAATAAAGTTGCACATATCTCAAAACGTTAAAGCTATAGATTCAATCTAGGGAGCTTGGAGTTCATTTCGTAGAGGAAATTTTAACAATATTAAGCAATTCCTATCCTTTATATTATTTACATACTACATAGAGTTTAACATTAACTTACATAAAATATTTAATGATATACTATTATATTAATTTAATAGTATATTATTAATTAATTTTTTGTTAAGGTAATAGGGAAGAAGGCCTTTATCTCGAACACAAAATCTAGGCCAAGCAGACCATCAATGGTCTAATACCAAAAACCACAAAATCAACCATCAAAAATTGGTTGAGGAGAGAATGTAGACAAACCCATCTTAATTAAAATAGAAGATGTAAACCCAACATACTAAAAGTATAACCAGTTTAAACAATAGTAGCAACCATACAAAAAACATTAAGATAAGCCATCCTATTACTAATATTGCTAATCATATAGTCATAATTAAATAGGCGCACATGCCAATATATTATTAATTGTTATATTTATAATATAATACTAATTTAATAGCTTATGCTATATATTATATTAAAGTTTAAACCATATAACATTAATTGTTTAATAATTTTAAATATATATTTAAATAGTTATTAATTATACAATTATATTATATTGAATTGTTAATCAATACAAATATTATTTAAATTCTATTTAATAATTTAATATTAATTAATAACTATGAAAATAGTATTTATTGTAACTAATATTTAAATTTGTAAATAATATATAAATATAAGAAAACAAATTAAGTTAAATTAAACTTAATATGGTTGTTAGACATGAAATCAAATCTAATGTTAATCAATTGCAAAATGTGATTATAAACACACAAAAGTCATTAGAAGGGTGTGAGGTTGAATGGGCCTTAGGAGAATTGACCTCATAATGTATCAAAATTTTATAACATATGATCAAAATAATATCTACACAATTATATGATTGTATGTGAAACTAAAGAAAATAAATTATGTGTAAAAGGAAAACAACGGGATAGTGTAATCTAAGAATCCAATTGGTGGGAAACAAGTGCAAAAATGAGAGTCGAGAAAGAAGATACACTAGGTAACTTGTGAGGGAGCCAAACCAATGAACATTTTGTATCTTAGTACATATTCAATGAAAAATGACTTGTCCTATGTAATTTCCAAGTGGCTTGCTCCCTTGGTGCTCTCCTCTACAAATTCCAACTTACCAATTAGTATAATTGTGAATGACATGTCAGTTATTGTAGTTACAAATGTTGGAAAAAAATAACATTGAGCAAGAGGTAGAGATAGATATATTTAGAGAGAGATAAAAAGAGAGGAAGTGAGAGAAGTGATAGGGAGTTAGGGAAAATAGAGAATGAGAGATACAAAGAGAGATATAAGAGAGATAGAGTCAGAAATAGTGACATAATTAGAGATATAGATAGATACATTTAGAGAGAGATGGGTAGAGAGATATATCTCTATGGACGTGCCATCTTAGGATTGTTGGCACAAAATGGTTGATAAAAAGTTAGTCTCTCTTTTCTCTTTTTATTCTTTCCTTTTATATCTCTTATATCTCTTGTGCCCTTTCACTCTCTATTCCTTTCTTTATCAATCTACCTCTCTCTCTCTATATATATTTATATCTTTCTCTCCCTCTCTATCTCCCTCTATCCCTCTTTATCTCTCTCTATTTATTTTTATCTATATCTCTCTTTGTCTCCTCTATCACTCTTTTTCTCTCACATCCTCTCTTGTTATTCTTTACCTCTTTCCCTTTATATCGCTTGTCTATCCCTCTCATGATCTATCTCTCTTTCTATGTCCCCTTCACTATGTTGCATTACTATTAATAAAAACACACCAAAGAAGAATAAAATATAGAATTTGTAGTAAAGATGCACCTCCTCTTCAAAATAATAATTTGGATCTACTTTCAGATTGCTTCCTTGGATGCGCTTCCAATTGGGGGTAGCTAAGTCAACTTATGTAGGTTGTTAGAGGTCCTTTTCTATTGTGCAAGGTTCTAGTCATTTTTCTTGCACCCTTGTGGGAGAAATTGCAACCCATCTCTTGCATCAAATATTCCTTGGTGGTGATTTATGGTTAGGACCTATTGAAAAATAAATATTTTTATTTGCAAAGGGTCTAAGTTATAGATTCAACAATTTTTTGCCTTCTCTCCTTAATTTTCACAAATGGGTCTTGGATAGGCCTATTGTCAAGGGAAAGATCCAATTCTTCTCTTGTGTTAATGATTCTTCATTTTATCTTTTGGCTCTTCAAAGGAAATTGATTTAGTGCTTGATGAGGGTATGTGGTTATGGGGTGAGAACTTTATCTAGATAAAGCCTTGGTCCACTTCCTTCAACCCCTTTCTAGACCTTTAAATCTCATACCTATGTGGGTTCACCTTTTAAATATCCTTTCTAGTTTTGGGAGGGTTCTTGCTATGAGGCAATAGGGAACTCTATTGGATAGTTATTGAAGGTTGACTACCATTTACTATGCAGGACACTCTAATTTTTCTCACATCCTAGTGGAGATTGATATCTATAAATGTCTTTATAGGGATGTAGTTTTGATGGTGGGAGACAAGCCTTAGACTCAAAATTTTTATTATGAAGGTATCCCTTTAGAATCACACAATGATTTTATTTTAGTCACCTAGTTGTTTATTTTCCACTCTCATAATGAAATCGCACAAAGACATGGTGGAAGAATTCTAGTGAAGATCACTTGACTATTCATGCCTATGAATCTTAGATTGATGACTCCTCTTAGATAAATGAGCCTTCTCAAGATATTGATTCACACATGTTTGGTTTGGCTCAAATGTATCTTGCCCCTATTGCTCTATTAGTTCTCATTAGAGAGTCCCTCTACCTTCCACTTTGGTCACTCAACCAACTTTACCTTTGGATTTGGTTCAACTCTAGCCTATTGATGAAGTGGTGATTTGTAGCTTAACAAATTCGACCAACCATTATGTTTTTTCTTCTATGTGCAATGTTGGGACATTTATGGAGGATTTCCCTTCACTTCTCCTTGTCTAAGGACTTGGATGATAATATTTTATGGAATATTTTTCAAAGGAGGAATAAAGGTCTTGCTAAACCTATCTCCCAATCCCATTCTAAAGTGAAGGGTGTGAGATTGAATAGGGTTAGGTCTGACATTGTGAAAATGGTGTGTTGGGGGTCCTTATTTATTTATTGATGTTGTATGTAGAAATTTAACTGTAGTTGTGCCTCATTATATTTTTGTTGCATCTTGATAATATTGGTTGTCATAGTTGTTAAATGTATGTCAAATGTGTTTTGAAGATTTTACGTGCTTTAGAGTTAGTTGATGTACTCAAAGATATTAGTTGATGCAAGTCAACATTGAAGTGTGTGAATTTTTTTTGATGTCCAAGTGTGATGCAGAGGTGGGTAGACATGTTCCAATATATATTTAGTATGTATACACTAATTTATTACTATTTTGGTGTTCCACACTTAGTGAAGAGTTGTAGAAGATGTATCCAAGGCATCCAAAATGAATATCTTAAGGTAGTGACAGTGTTTTGGTCCACATCCTTCCATAGAGCAAGATTTAGTCTTGCAGTTCAAAAGATAAGTTGATAGAGATGAGAAGGTGTTATATCCAAGATTTCATGTCATTACACCTTCTGCAGTGAAAGTTACAAGTGACAGAGTTCTTGTTTGTGCTTTGGTAGTCTCAAGTGATGATGAAGGCCTATTGGAACACTCCACATTTCTCTGAAAGTGAAGATTTGTTCATATGATTTTTTGAACATGTTCAGTAATGTTCAATACATGTATTGAATTTTCAAAAGGTTTGATGGTCCACAAGTGTAGCTTTCAAGTGATACAATGCCATAGTTGGTTCTGGATGCCTATTCTTCTACATAACATATGTTTGAGTGTTTGCGCCAGTAGAAGATTGTATAAATCAGTTGTATGAGTTTGTGTTGACATTCTACATGTATCAGAGTATCTCAGGTTTGAAGCACATGCAAATTGAAATCTTGTTTCCAATACCACACATTTGTTTTAAGTCAATTTGTGATATTATGTGTTTATGAGGTTGACTAAGGTATATTATTGTTGTGCACCGTAAGTTTATGATTGAGTGGAGTTTAAGAAGCATTTGTATATGTTGTATGAGTAATGTTGACTCATCTGGGTGAAATATAAATAATGCTTAATAATTTTTGTATATTGCCAATGAAGATATAGGTCAGCATGTTACAAATTTGATATTTCTTATTTGTGGCTGACTGAATTTGTATTATGAAAGTGTAACATACTAACCCTTCAATGAAGTAAAAAATTTGAATTTTTCAACTTACGAGTAAATAAACTAAGTAATAAGCCATTGCAATATATTTTTTTCTTTTCTTTATTGATAATTTTCAATCAAGATGCATAACATCTTACAACATGAATTCCATTTCATTCCATAAAATACATCAATGCAAGAAAGCATACATTTACATACATAGCTCAAAGAGCTTTAGAACAAATAGCTATAAGATGGTCCAAGATCCTTTCTTTCAAATCTTGGTTCTTCTGTCGCTTTGTGTGGAGGAGAAGCATCACCTAGACACTTTTTTGCCAACCACAAACTCTTAATGCAATCCCCCACACATCTATCATTTGATAGATGGCCCTTCCCTTCTACAAAGAGATTGGTAGAGTAACCGATAACGATAACCAACTAAGCATAGTTTTGTGTCCTACATCACTAGAACTTGTAATCCCACAATATCTGTCTAGCATGTAATACTGGATCATGGTGATCTAACAATAGAGCCAAAGTTCATCACACTACTTTGGCCAAAGTGTTTCATTTAGTATGTTCTACCGAGGGTCATTTATCACATACACTACTCAAGGCCAATTTGACTTAAGACTATCTTAAGCTACACAAATATTTCCATCAATGGATAGTCCATCATCCTAGATAACCTATCACCATAATAATCTACTTGGAATTATCCTACTTAACTAGTAAGTACACAAGCTAGGTATTTCCTTCAATGGATAGTCCATCATCCCAGAGATAACCTATATACTTGGAATAACCCTACTTACACGTAAGTACACAAACTCCCTCCTATATTGGATTATCTATCCTAGGAGTAAACACAAGCTTTCCTAGTTAAATAAATAACTTAGCTAAGTATACCATATGTGATTTTCATGTTCAATCATACTTAGTATATAGTACTTATGATAAACACCCATCTCCTACTATGGAGTACTTTAAAAAACATTATGTAAACAACATAATAGCTTTAACTTCCTTTTCAAAATATTCAAAATTCTCTAATGTCTGGAAAAAGACATCTCAATGATGCATGAAAGACACATCATTCAAAGTAAAAATAACAAAGAAAAAGAGATCCCCATGGCTGTTATCACTAATCCAAAACAAATGGCAGCAATACAACCCTTTTCCAAACCAACAAGCTTGTTATAAAGCTTCTCAAGAAAGTCACTATAAACTCTACCTCTCAAGTTGATAGCTTACTCCTCTCAAAATATAATCCCTCTCAAAATATAAGATCTAAATTTCTTACTCTCTCTCAATGCAAAGCAAAGTATGGTTGAAAAATATAGAATTATGAATTGCAAAAGATGTATTATCTTATGGAAGAATGTGTCCTTACTAATGAAATGGCTCAGCTATTTATAGATCAACCTAGCAACCTCATAGCCTACAATTTAGGAATGTTAATGGACAAAAAATCCATGCAAAGCAACACATGAAACATAGTAGAAAGGTGGTGAATTCTTAAGCTAATACTTAGCATAATCACCTATAGGTCGACTTGTTTAGTGACAACAATCTAAATACTTATTCAATCTGCATATGCTTAATTCAAATTGTCACAATGAATAGAAATCTACAACAACTTAGATTCAAAGGTGACACCATTTCCATTTACTCACCTTCTTATTTGGTGCGGTTTAACTACGAAAAGAAACAATCAACTACCATTTTATTACAACAAGCATCCATTGATATACTTAGAGGATGAATCAACCAAATATTTTGAAGTAGTTGTCAAAGTCAAGGTTGGTCTTGCTAATGGCATTGACCAAGTCCAATATTATCGTCGATAATAATATCAAATGAAATAAAATGACTTATATCGCATGTCATTCTGAATGATAGTCAGTTTTCACAAATAGTCATAAGATATTCTATCACCCTCTCAAAAGATAGTCTTAAATGACTATAATCGACCTCCAATATCATAGTCATTATCGACTATAATCAACCTTTAATACCATGGTCAGTCACCATTATATTAGCTATGACTATGCACTAAATTTGTGCCCTCTCATAGTCTAATTTGAAAAGATTGACCTCATCATGGACTATGTCATAGCTTTGATTGACAAAGTCCAATCCATGTGTTGAGACAACATAATGAATATGAGCTTGGATGCATTTTAAATAATTATCCTACCACAAAATTTACTTGATTTGAATTTAAAATCCATACACTATTCTATGCACATATGTATGCGCTATATAACCAATGCTTTATATAAAGAGTATCTGCAATCAAAACTTGGCTTTGCTCATAGTTGGTAGTGCTTTAATCTCTTCTTATGCCGTGTTGTTTAAAAATTATAACATATATCATATATATATGTATTATATATATTTGTATATATACTTTAACGTACTCCTTATATGTACAAATATATATAATAATATATATATTCTCATATATATTCCTCAAAGCTTTCGCTTGTATGAATTGCTAACCAATATATGTATTTATATAAAAAATTATGTAATATCATTCATAAATAGATATATATGCATACATATATATATATATATAAATCATCTCATAGCATCAATGTTATACTTATATATATTTATATGTATATATACTAACATATATATGTATATTTATCCTATGTCAACAAGTTGTATACATTTGATATAGAAAAAGGACACGACCACACTGACATTCACATATACACTTATATGTTCTAGGGTAGAATGCGTATCAACACCTGTATGTATGTATGTTTTATCAATATATGATGGTATCATACTATAAGTTATCCTATATATGTATCAAGTATATATATATATTTATTCGATATATGAATGAACAAAATAGGTAAATATTCTCATAACAATTTATTTATATATATTTACATACATATATACACACCTCTATACAAGCATAAATGATTATGTGTATTTATGTATATATATCTAGGCGTATAATACTCATTCAATCATATAATCAAGCACAGTAAAATAAGGATGGTCTCAAAAGCTCAAATAGATAAACATCACCCAAAAATGCACTTGATAGTAAACATGACCTTTACTAATGCAAATATTTCAAACTAGGGATGAGTTACCAACTTCCCACTTCTATGTCTAGACTCAACCAAATGATTGTGGTGTGTGTATGATTAGATAGTTTACGTTACCAGTTATTCAACCAAGATCTTCTCTTGAGTGATACTTCCCCTCCGCCTAGATGAATGGAACATATACTTGCATCCACTAACACATGTACACGAGAGTCAATTGTTCACAACACATGTAGTATACATAAACATCTCCAAAGTTAGAATAATAATTCAATGACCATCTATTCACATATATGCAGTATTTCCCCATTAAATAACATCAACTGGGACTACATCAATTGAGATAACATCAAATGAGATAGCATTCACATTGATAACATGGTACAAGCACAATTTATTCATCTCCATAATTCACATTACATTCACATTTTACCCTACATAGTAATAGTAAATAGTAAATTTTACACAATTGGGGAGTAACATACTCCCCCCTTGTGAATCATTGTCCCTGACAATCTATAACACTTTAACATATAGATACAATCAAATAAAGTTTTACTTACCATTCTCAAAATACGTAAGATTTATAAACATTCATCCTATGTAGCATCACTCCTTGCAACCTTGTCCTTCGTGGACCTTGCTTTGAGTGCCCTCACTATTGCATAGGGAAATCTTGTATGCCTCACACATACTTAGTCTCCCAAAGAGCTTTATTAAATTATCACATGTACACATCCTAGGTACAATAGTAACTATACATGATAGGACATAGTGATCGGAAATCATTGGCCCATAAATTTATCCTTAGTATAATCCAAGTAGAAAAGGAATAACGATGTATTATGCACTACACCATGGGTTCCATCCTTACTCTTTTGTATTTACACTTTTAGACAAATCATAAATTGAGTCCATCCATCATTTACACATCCATTTTCCTTACCATAAAGTATTGTTCTTGATTACTTGTCCATTTTGAGCATAACATTTCTCTTGGACACCTGTCAAATTTTAATACTGCTTCATACTTAAGCTTTGTATCGATAAATTTTCATAAATCTCTTTGATCCATTACTCCTTTTTGACAATCTATCAAATATATGGTTAACCCTATTTCTAAGCCTATTTCAGCCTAATAGAGTTTCCAACCTTCCTTTCCATGTATGGTCTAACCTCAATGTTAGAAGTTTATAAATCATTCAAGATTTGGTTTACCATTTTTACCTATTTGACTGTAATATTATATTGCACATTCATTTAACTGAATGTCTCATAGTATGATCATGGTTTACACAACCCTATCATTATTTGCTTGTTCATAACTGAGATAACCTTCTCAGGAATACTAAGCAACTAATTCTCACAATATATTATTTAGGACCCAAATCCTATAACTCAAGTTCCCAAATAGCATTGGTGAGTCTATCCACTAGAACATTATGTCGGTTTTACAGACATAGACAAATTGATTTGTCTTGTGTTCTACCACTTTCCCTTTGGAATCTCAAGAGAGTATTTCCTACCAATGATGACATCGGGTCTTCATTTCCTGGCATACTAGACATTATCTTTCCACATTCTATGTGGCCTATTACTCTATCTTTTCCCAAGTTATAGTGGTTTCTCATCCGAAAATTCACTTTGTCGTTCCAATGTCCTAACTCTAATATTAATTTCCTCATTTCATTCTTCAATCTTCCAAAATTTTGGGTACATAGGTTCTTTTATATCCAATAATAGTCTATTCCTTGACTGAGTGAAAACCTATCTTACGATCTCATGCCATCTTTAATTCCCATGTAATAATGGTTATAAGTTTTACAAAGATAAATCCCACTTATCTTAGGGAATCCATATCATGGATTTCTTCTATCCTCAGATTATTTTCAAAGTTGTAATTCATCTTTCAAATCAATCTAATTTTATTGATAAAAACCGGTACTAATTTTGAGCATTAGTCCTCGTTCAATCATGTTGGTCCCTAGAAGATATCAAATTTAATTGCATACCTAATTAACAAGCAAAAACATTTCTTGTTAGCTCCATTGATTCACTTAATCATATAGGAGAGTCCCAACTTCAGTATATCCTAGTTGAGCACATGTAACAACCCCGATGTTCTACTTAGTAAAATTTCCAACATTTGATGCTAAGTGAAAATTCTACGATGTCATGACATAACAATAGATGCTTCCCTTTGAGAGTGTATCCCTTTTTAATATAAGAGCCAATCAAAGTAGAGTCTTTCCAACAACATGACTTCATTTCAAGAGTGTAAAATAATTAACCAAGTAGCTACTTCAACCCACTAGGTATCCCACCTATGTTTCCAATCATATAGAATTTCATAAGCTCAAGTGATTTACACATCCACATGGGTGAATCTCAATCTCAATATTCCCTTCCAATTCTTAGGATAGAGTCCTTAATCGATGATTAGTCCGATATTATAGGTTACTGTACCCCTATATGTTCCAATCAAGACCAAATGTTCAGCTCAACCAAATAAGATACTCCCAACCTATAGGTGTTAATGAGTAGTCTGGTACATATTACAACCTAGTAGGTAACTTAACCTAAGGTTTCTCTCTTTAATCAAATGAACTTCTCATCCCAAATAGGTTATTCCAAACCCAAGATTTCATTTGAATATGATCAAATAATCATTCTAATAAATATATTTTGATGTGGTTCTCATAATATCACATCATATCTTACATACCTTCTCTATGGATTATTAGCTAAACTTTATCATCCCCAAGGTTTTCTAACATAGTTAGATAATAATGCGAAGTTGCGTCATGACATTGATATATCTCAGACTGTACACTTAGTCTAACTATCTAAGATTATATCAAAAATAACTATTTTCCATAAGGCAATAGGAGTAGTAAAACTCTTTCTTCCAATCACGAGCAACCTAGATCTTCCATTGCCAATCCCATAGACAATGATCTTCCCTATCATGATCAAATTTATCCGCCTATCTTTTTCTAAGGCATCAATAATAATAATATCATTTGATCTTCTGATCAAATAGATATAAAGTATGGGAAGATAATAGGTTGTAATAGTTGACCTTTCCATTATATTTCTCCAACAATCCCAATACCTTTTTCTTTGTGGTCATAAAATTTATGACTTAATTAGCATCATGGCTTGCAAATAAGTCATTAGTTCTTCCAAATTGAAAACAGATCTACATTTTTCATTGGGTGGGGTACTTAACCCGAGTCAATCCACTCTCTTCCTTCCCCCCTTAGTGTTTCCACAACTTTTGATATACTCAAACTTGAACTCCTAGCAACACTTGCTTCTTTGAAAGGATTTGTAATTCCTTGTTGTTGTCTTCCTATTTCCTTTTTCTTGCCTCGATGACATACTTAGAATATAATTTTTCCCAAAGCTAGATTCGTTGTTGATTTCTAGTCCCATAGATTCAATATTTTGGATCATCCAATAAGAGATCTAATGAATAATTTAGAAGTTTAAGAGGAATACTAATATCCAAATTCTCTTTACAATATCCTTTTTGGTGGAGGAATATTCATACTCACAAGCCTCTTTTGTTGATGTAATTTTCAGCTTAGAATGTTGTTTTCCTTACAACTTCTATTGATCTGACACATAGTGCCTTATTGTATTCCATTTCCTTTTGGAACCTCTAAATGAATGTTTATTTTCATAGACATGTTGGTGAGTTCATCTTATACTCCAACCAATCCATGTACTATCCAAACCTTTGGTTAGATTGACTTGATTTACCACTTTAGGTTTCTTTCTCATAATCACTTTTTCAAGTGACTTTATTTCAATGCTTGGAATATTATTCTCTTAACCTTTAGGAATACCAATGTTGTTTGGTCTCTTTTTCTCATTTTAATTAAAACTCCAATAATCTCATCAATTTTGGTTGGTGGAACCATTCCCATGTCATTGGTTACTTCTTTATGACCATTCCGATCTTTTCTCTTTTCCTAGGTACTAACTCTTTTCTTGCAAGATCTTATCCTTATACAAGAATTAGATTTATGTCAAGAGTTCTCCAACCTTGTGGATACCTCCTTTGTTGAATCTCTACTTTGATCTAATTTATGCTGACATTGCATACACATAGATTTGTAGTGTTTTCACTAAATCCGAGAATTCTTGACTCTTTTACAACTATAGGTTGCTACTATTAAGGGGTTATCTCATTTCTTCCCATCCCCTTAGAGTCATGTAACTATTCCATAGGATAAAAGTATATATTGGTTATTCTTCCTAACCTTCTTACATAACCTGATTGCATAATCTTTCACAATCCTAGGTAATATCATAAGTTGTTGGTTTAGGAGTTCCTACTCTAGGGATGAATATTAACTAGTTCCAAATTTACACAATTTTTTAGAAATCCTCATCTTCCTTTTCACTTCCCTATGCTCTTTTATCTTGCTATTGTTGCACATGAACTTTTCAATCATTATCTTCTGATAAGGTTTACACATTGTTGCGTAATGAGCTCATAGGTTTCAATGCTTGAACCTGGTAGCTCTGATACCACATGTAACATACTAACCCTTCAATGAAGTAAAATTTTCTAATTTTTCACCTTATGAGTAAATAACTAAGTAACAAGCCACTGCAATACTTTTTTTCCTTTTCTTTATTGATAACTTTCAATCAAGATGCATAACATCTTACAACATGAATTTCATTTCATTCCATAAAATACATCAATGCAAGAAAGTATACATTTACATAATAGCTCAAAGAACTTTAGAAAAAATAGCTGTAAGATGGTCCAATATCTTTCCTTTCAATAATTGGTTCTTTTGTCACTTGTTGTGGAGGAGAAGCATCACTTAGGCACTTTTTCACCAACCACAAACTCTTAATGTGGTCCCCCGTACATCTATAATTTGATAGATGGCCCTTCCCTTCTACGAAGATATTGGTAGACTAACCAATAATGACAACCAACTGAACATAGTGTTGTGTCCTACATAACTAGAACTTGTAATCCCACAATCTTCGTCTAGCATGTAATACTGGATCATGATGAATTGAAAGTGGAGCCAAAGGTCATCACACTACTTTGGCCAAAGTTTTTCATTCAATATGTTCTACTGAGGGTCATCTATCACATACACTACTCAGGGACAATTTGAGTTAAGGCTATCTTAAGCTACACAAAATTATTTCCTTCAATGGATAGTCCATCATCCTAGATTACCTATCACCATAATAATCTACTTGGAATTATCCTACTTAACTAGTAAGTACACAAGCTACGTATTTACTTCAATGGATAGTCCATCATCCCAGAGATAACCTATATACTTGGAATAACCCTACTTACACACAAGTGCACAAACTCCCTCCCACACTGGATTATCTATCATAGGAGTAAACACAATATTTCCTAGTTAAATAAATAACTTAGCTAAGTATACCATATGTTCTTTTCATGTTCTTGAATCATAATTAGTATATAATACTTATGATAAAAAACCATCTCCTACTATGGAGTACTTAAAAACACATTATGTAAACATAATAATAGCTTTAAATTCCTTTTCAAAATAATCAAAATAATCTAATGCATATACTAGAAAAAGACATCTCAACCATGCATACAAGACACATCATTCTAAGTAAAAATAACAAAGAGAAAGAGATCCCCATGCTTGTTATCACTTATCCAAAACAAATGGTAGGAATGCAACCCTTTTCCACAATAGAAAGCTTGGTAAATGACTTCTCAAGAATGTCACTATAAAATCTAACTCTCAAGTTGATAGCTTAATCCTCTCAAAATATAATCCCTCTCAAACTATACGATCTCACTTCCTTACTCTCTCTCAATGCAAAGAAAAGTATGACTGGAAAATTATAGAATTATGAATTGCAAAAGATGTATTATCTTATGGAAGAATGATTCCTTAATAATGAAATGGCTCAACTATTTATAGAGCAACCTAGCAACCTCATAGCCTACAATTTAGGCATTTAAATGGACAAGAAGCTCCGTGTAAAGCAACACATGAAACATAGTAGAAAGGTGACAACTTCTTAACCTAATACTCAACATAATCACCTATAGGTCGACTTGTTTAGTGACAAAAATCTAAAGACTTATTCAATCTACATATGCTTAATTCAAATTTTTACAATGAATTAACATCTATAGAAAATTAGATTCAAAGGTGGTACCATTTCCATTTTATCACCTTCTTATTTGGTGCAGTTTAACTGCCAAAAGAAACAATCAACTACCATTTTATTACAACAAGCATTCATTGTGTTGGAACTATAAAATTTTGATAACCTCATTAACCCTTAATGCTTATTAGTTTCCCAAGAAGTTCATATTATAGACATGAAATTTCCTCATATAGCATTTTTCACCAAGGTCCAGGTTAAAATTTTGTCATATAGCCCTATAAAATTCATCTAACATTAAATCTTTAACATTTGAAAATATTGGCATAAGTTGATGCAGGTCTCATCGATAATAACATACATTTCACCAATATATCGACAAGACAAAAGGTATCGGCATGACGATGTGAGGTCATATTGAGCTAAGTTGCTTTTTACTGATTGGAATATAATAAAGTGTATCGACCAAACTATGGTCATCAGAGTGAGATTTCACAGTACTGTCCGAAGCGTTACTATTCTTGTCGATAAAGCAAAAGGAAAAATCATTCGGTAAGACAATGATGCCAGGAAGAGTTCGAGGAGTCTTACCGACCCTTCATGTTATACTGACAGAACCAAGCATATGGAGATAAAGGTTTTCGAAGAGACAATGAGCGTAATATCGCTGAAGAAAAGGCGTATCGGTGAGATAAGTCTCAGCGGGGAGATCTAAGAGACATCATGATGAAATATTATTTTGTCGGCAGGAAAACTACTTGGTCTCGGTGACTTAAGTTGACAAAGTGAATATCTCGATGAGACAAAGAGATTTCAGAGTAAAGTGAAGAATTGTTGGCCCGACTCGTTAAGTCTGGGTGATAGTTTGCTTCGCTGAAGGTCATGACGACATAAAAAAACAAAAAAGAAAACTATTGAGAGACTTGTGATTTCGAGGAAACTATGAGACATCTTCGCGAATATGTGAACGTTGAACAAATGGATTGACCAAAGATTCAAAATGTTTTGTCTATATGATCCCTGATGTGACAGCGAGAATTTTGAAAAACTTGCTACATTCATATCTTAGTGAAGACATTAATGGTGCCACGAAGCATAAAAGATTTTGCAAATCAGGGTAAGCTCAATTGAAATCATTGTTTTGTAGAATTGGCAGCAAAGGAGAGCAGGGGAACAATCAGAACAATTAAAGCGTTCATCTAACTTGGATTTGTAGGCAAAATATAGTAAGTTTCTCATCCTAGGAAAATTTGTGGATTTTGAAAATGGAAGGCACTAGTTCAGAAAAGATAAAAGGAAGAAAACATGGGAACGGTAGTCAACCAAAGACAAAAAATAAAAAAATTGAACTACAACCAAAGGGCTCCAAGAGAAAAATAAACCAAGATCTCATAGAACAACTACCTGGTTCAAGACCTAAAGCTAGGCATTTTGCGCAGCTTAAGGTAGAAATAGATAAATTGGATGACAAATGCAAGTTCATAGGAGATGTGTGGACCCCAATCAGAGGATACAAATTGTTCAATTTCCATTACCATAGAAAAAATCGCTTCAAGCTAGTATGTAATCCGTGGAGGTTCAATTTGGGAAAACTGGTATGCCCTAATGTTTTTGCTGATGTCGAACTGGTGAAATTATTGGCTGGTCATTATAATCCGAAGAATAGGGCCATATTTGATTTATCTGGGAACCCAGTGATACATTTTTTTGAGAATGCAATAAGCGAGGTTTTTAGGTTAGAAGGAATATGTAATGAGAAGATCATAAGTGAGGAGCTCGAGAGTGAATACAGAAGAATGGATACCATTTACAAGGGCTAGAGGTTACCCTTGCATAGAATTAGGTACCATGGAAAACCAACTCCGATGGAAGACAGTGAGGGACCACCATTTCATGTGGATCTCTTTTAACCCTACATAAAGTACCCTTATTTTTCAGTGGGACAGGTATTGGGGATGGAGGTCCCAGAGCATATGACAGTTATACCTATGATGATTGCTGCAAATGTTCAGTATCATAAATCTAGGTGTTTTGATTATTCTTCACATGTATTCAAAGAGCTGGACACAGGGTTGATGGCAATAAAGAATGGAGTCTCTGTCCTACACCTCAGGAATTATTCATTTTTGATGCAATTGGTGCTATATTTTGGAAAGGAATTAGGATTGTGGCCCTAGGAGTTGAGGATTTTACAATTTGATAAGGAAGGAAAGCCATCGCCTATTTAGTTGTGGACTGCTCTTTGGGACAACAGGTTTGCTAATTCTAATTTCTTGCATTTTGAAGAATACTTTGTGAAATATTTGTATAGATTTTATAATCATCCTTGTGACTACTCCTTATCTAATGAAATAAAGAGGTTTCTCAGGCCTAAGGATTATAATGGACAAATCAACCACAACTGGGGGGATTGGTATTGTTTAGAAAATGCTACTATGATTAGGGTTTATGGTTTTGAAGATACACCATTTATTTTACCTAGAACAGTTCCAGATAGAATTGCATACTTGGAGATTGTTAGGAAAATGGATTCCTCTAGTGTCATGAACTTAAGTTCTTATGGGAAACAAGCTTTTATGCCAAGCACATTGTGTTTTGATGATTTTACTGTGTTAGCAAAGGAAGGTTACAATTTGATTTTGGATAAGTTAATGCATTACAACATGAGAAGAGCACCATCAAGGAAAAACTTTGATCCTGAAGGATATATCCATTCTGCCAGACAAAGGATAAACTTTGGAGGGTATCAACATGTGCCTTATTAATCTGATGACATAATCAGAAACTTGGAAGAAGAAGAAGAAGAAATGGTGATTGAAAAACATGATCGAGAGTTGTTAGATGCTGAGATGTTATCTTCCAGTAAAGAAGTTATTGGGGGCTAATAGGCCACAAGGTCCGTATGGAAAGGTATCGAGGACAAGGACTCAAGATTACACATATTCTTCCAGAGAAATAAGTATTGAGGAAACTGTGGATGTGGATACAAGACATGAAGAATATAGCTCTTTTATAGTAGATGATGAATTTGTGAAGACCTCAGAATTTAAATTTTTTTTATATAAACAAAAAGGAAAAGAAATAAGAGGATTGGTTGACAATGTCACACTAGGAAATGAGGAACAATTGTTAAAAAAATTGAGGGATGAGGTTGATAAAGAGATGACAAACATGACCCCTGAAAAAGGGAGAGAGATGTTAGAAAAGGCTGGTGTCATGATTTTCCTAGGGCTAGATCTCAAATCCGCATTGGTTTTTGATAGTTTGCTGAAGGACAACAATGCTACACACAAGCTCATTATAGAAAAGGTGATAGACGTGTACACAGGATCAAGATACAATCCTGATGAAGAGACATTAATGATTTGGGCTTTATATCCCCCTCACAAGAAGTCAGTTGTCATTGATACTAAGAAGGCATTTGGACATGTCATGACTTTGAAGGCAGGAGAGGCTGATCCGATTGCAACTGGAGAAATTGAGATCAATATAGCAAAATTGAATAAAGCCTAGATACAAGCATTGATTAGAGAGAGAGAAATGTACAAAACCAATAATGAGAGAATGCTGAGAGAAAATGAATGTTTAAAGGACTTGGTAGGTGCTGTAACAGGGCCAAAAAAGATGCTCACTCAAGGTGAAAGTTCTCAGGCGAGGGACCACTGGGAAGGGTCAAGTGCATACTCTCAAGGGAAAATGGACACACTTACTGCAATAGTCAAAAGGAGGCAGGTCGTTTTAAACACTTGGTTAAATAAACTTTGGGGAAAACATTCAAAATACGTGGATGCAATAAAAGAACATAGAAGAGTGGATGATAGAGTCCAAGAGAGAATTGAGGAGATGAAAACGGATAATCCTAATGCTGTAGGAATTGAAAATGCAAATTGTATCATAGATAAGAACAGGGAGTTCTTTGAGGAATTACAAGGGGATGCGCAGGGATTGATAGAAGCCGCCAAAAGCAGATTGACTAAGTTCTGTGATGATGAAGGAAAATTGAAAGAAATGACTACATGGAAAAGCGATTGCGAATCAATATTCCAAGAGATATTGAAGACAACCATTGTGAAAGATATAACACTGGATGAAGCTTGTGAGCAAAATGAACGAATGATGATGATGGAGATCATGATCCACGATGTGTTGGGTGATGTAAATACTCACGAGCATGAAGATTACATAGAGCACATGTCTGTAGTTCACTTATGGCTTAAAAAAACTTAGTTAATGCTAATCTTGTTAGCATTTTTTGCTTAAAACTTTTTGAAAAGACACAACTTTCCACCTACTAAATGTATAAATATCCATTGTTTAGGGGCAGATGGTGGTAGATTTGGAGAAGATAGGAAGTAGAAGATATATTTTCAGGATGTTCGCATTCAAGAAGACTATGTTGCATGTATAAATTTTGAGGAAGATAATGAAAGATCTTTGATGTTCTGGTTTCATTCTGGTATCAATTGTTTGTTGAAATTCTGCAATTATTTGATTGTCTCCAGCTTAGTGTTTCTTAATTATTTAAATCGAAGTATCAAGTATATGTTCAATTTATCAGTACACATTTGTTGTATCTGTGTGATTTGATTTATTGGGTTCTTTATAAAAGAATTAAATTCCTTTCAGTCAATTACAGTAATCTTGGAGTATTATTTGGATCAATAAGAAGAATCAGATAATTAGGGTTGATTATATGCCTCAAGTAGGGTCTGTCAATCAAATTCTTGTATGTTTATACCAGTTATAAAATCTCATTTTTATGCCAAACAATTAGAGAACTTGCTAGATAGAAACCATTCAACTAAGACTCTCATTTGACTCCGTTTTACCCAACAAGGCACTGGTATCATTTATTTTTAGGTTTCATCTGTTTCATTTACATCTGTTAACTGAGCATATTATTTTCACATTGATATTGCATATACAATATATACCAAATTTAGGATATTACTCATACCATTTATACCAAATTTAGATCCTTTTTGATATTGCTTACACCATTTATAGAAAATTTAAATCTTATCAGATATCGCTTACACTATTTATAGCAAATTTAGATTTTATCTTTCCACTATCAAATTGCCATTGTGGATAGACTAGTTAAGCAAGAAGCATAGTCCAAAACCTGCATTATAGGTACACCCGCCTAGGTTTAGCAAGCCTTAAGAGTAGAAGGTTCAACTATATTGGTTGGCCTTGTTAGTTGGCCAATAGTGTTGTGAGAGCTTGGCAACCTCTCGTGGTTCAAACCTGCATTTTTGAGACCCAACACATCGATCTACTTAGAGGTTGAATCAAACAAATATTTTAAAGAAATTGACAAAGTCATGGTTGGTCATGCTAATGGTGTAGCCCAAGTCCATGCTTATCATCGACAACATTATCAAATGAAATACAATGATTTATATCATGTGCCATTCTGAATGATAATTAGTTTTCACATACAGTCATAAGCTATTCTATTGCCCTCTCAAAACATAGTCTTAAATGACTATAATCGACCTCCAATATCATAGTCATTATTGACTATAATCAGACTTTAATACCATGGCCATTCACCATTATATTAGCTACAACTGCGCACTAAATTTGTGCCGTCTCATAGTCTAATTTGAAAAGATTAACCTCATCATAGACTGCGCCATAGCTTTGATTGAAAAATTCCACTCCATGTGTTGAGACACTGTAATGAATGAGCTTGGATGCGTTTTAAATAAGTATCCTACCACAACATTTACTTGCTTTGAATTTCAAAGCCATACACTATTCTATGCACATATGTATACGCTATATAACCAACACTTTATATAATGAGTATTTGCAGTAAAAAAAATTGCTTTGCTCATAGCTGGCAGTGCTTTAATGTCCGCTTATAATATGCTATTTAAAACTTATAATATATATCTATTATATTTATTTGTATATACACTTTAATGTACTCCTTATATGTACAAATATATATAATAAATATAATAATATATATATTATCATATATATTCCTCAAAGATTGTGCTTGTATGAATTGCTAACCAATATATATATATATATATATCACCTCATAGCATCAATTCTATACTTATATATATTTATATGTATATATATACTAACACATATATGTATATTTATCCTACATCAACAAGTTGTATACATTTGATAGACAAAAAGGACACGACCACACTGGCGTTCACATATACACTTATATATATATGTTCTAGGGTAGAACGTATATCAACACCTATATGTATGCATATTTTATCAATATATGATGGTGTCATACTATAATTTATCCTATTTATGTATCAAGTATATATATATTCGATATACGATTAAACACAATGGGTAAATATTCTCATAACAATATATTTATATATATATTTACATACATATATACACTCCTCTATACAATTATAAATGGTTATGTGTATTTATGTATATATATATCTAGGTGTATAATACTCATTCAATCATATAATCAAGCATAGTAAAATAAGGAAGGTCTCAAAAGATTAAATAGATAAACATCACCCAACAATGCACTCGATAGTAAACAAGACCTTTACTAATACAAATATTTCAAACCAGGGATGACTTACCAACTTCCCACTTCTATGTCTAGACTCAACCAAACTACTATGGTGTGTGTATTCTCAGATAGTTTATGTTACCGCTTATTCAACCAAGATCTTCTCCTGAGTGATACTTCCCCTCTGCCTAGAGGAATGGAACATATACCTACATCCACCAACACATGCAAACCATAGACAATTGTTCACAACATATGTAGTATACATAAACATCTCCAAAGTTAGAATAATAATTCAATAGCCATCTATGCACATATATGTAGTATTTCCCCATGATATAACTTCAACTGAGATAACATCAAATGAGATAGAATTCACATTGATAACATGGTACGAGCACAATTTATTCATCTCTAGAATTAAAATTACATTCACATTTTACCCTACATAGTAATAGTAAATAGTAATTACACAATTAGGGTGTAATAGAAAGCGTGTGTATGATATATATTGAAGATCAAATATGTGGAGATGTTTATGGAAGTGTGTGAAGATGTATGAGTGCATGAGTAGAGTGTGAAAATATACGCTACAAACCTATTGAGTAGAATTGTTGACTATAAGTGATTGAAGTCATAAACCAGTCATATTTCAGTTGTTTCTTTTTCTATTAGGGAGTAGTAGTTTCCTTGGGTTCTAGACCCTAAAAAATATTTAGGGAGTAGTTTCTTCTTTGGGTTGTAGCCCAAAATCAAATTGTAATATGTTCTTCATTTGTGAGGCTAGATTAAGAAAATAGATGCTAGCATATTTTTTCGCTGTGGTTTTTCCCCTATGAGTTTTTCCACATAAATTTGGTGTTATCTGTGCTGTTGTGTGATTTTTTGTCTTCTCTCTTGTTTTGATTAAGTGTATGAATTATCAATTGGTATAAATTTACTTTAGCAATAGTTAATTGGGATTGAATTTTAAAGCATACTAATTCACCCACTCTCTCAGTATTCTAGTGTGTTCAAAAATTGGTATCAGAGAAAGGTTCCTTGAAACAATCTTAACAAATGATGTAGATCATATATTCAAAAAACATGGAGAATAAATTAGTGTTCAAGAAGAAGTACTCTCAATAAAAAGAGGTCATAATCTAGAAGGAGGTTGATGAATATGAATTTAAATACAATAAAGAAGATTTTATAGTAGAGCTTAATTCTACTCTAAATGATTTGGATGAAGGAAGAAAAAAAAATGAAGAGCTTCAGTTTTAGCTTGAGAATGTAGTAAAAAAAATTGGCAAGTTGAAAGTTCAAGCTGAAGAAGGGAAAACAATTGAAGAGTGTATGAATATTAGGCTCATTGACAAGACTACTGAATGTTCAAAGCTTGAAGAAGAAATTGTTTCCCTAAGGAAAGAACTTGAAAAAAGAAAAAGAACAAATTGACAAAGGTTTGAAGCTGAAAGGAGGTTCTGAAATTCTTGACGAATTAATTAGCTCTCAAAGGCCATCATAATGCAAAATTTTGCAGACACAAGAACATAAGAAAAAATGAGCCTACAAATAAATATGAACTAGTCAAGAAGGTTGATTAAAATGGGGTAAAGGAGGAAATGGAAAAAGTATGGAGAAAGAAAGAAAAAATTGAGGAATAGGGAGAATTTGTGCCTATCTCCACTACAAATCTTTCCTCCGGTAAATAAGCCTAGAGCTATGGCTTAGGGGAGCTTTATTGAAACTAATATAGCCCCCTTTCCAATATGTTGTGTCATGGATTGACATGAAGAGACAATATATAGAGGAATATTGTGGATCTGTTAGTGAAAATTGTAGGAGAAAATATTTTAATGTGGAAGTTTGCGAAGCTTTTGAAAGTTGACTATGTATACAAGGTTTTAAAGCTTATCAACTTTTTATCTGAAGCATTTATTATTGAAGTGGGTGAAATCAAGGAGTTAAAAGTGTGCTTGGGAAGACAAATTCATTTCATTATGTGCATACAAAGAAGAAGTAAAATGAAGAATAAGAAGTGGAAGGATTTGATGTGTCTTCCAGTAGTAGATAATCAAAACCCTAATTTTCATCGAGCAAGTTTAAGAGGTATTTTGATACTAAAAGTTTTCTAGAATTTTTATTTAAAATAATTTTAGATCAAATGAAAGGACCGGAGGTTGTAAATGTCTCATAAAGACCACAACCTGAACTAAAGAGACATTCTTGGAAAGTTCTATTGGAAGATTTGGCGGGTGAATTTGCTTACACTCCCTTTGGAGTTTTACCAATCAAGGATATCAATGCATTCATTCATGAGAAAATAGAGGAAATATCCAATATAGAATTATGTGTTCTATGGACAAAAGAATTGGAAGGAAATGATGATACCCTAAAACTGAAATGCAAAACCCTAAATGAAAAATGATTGGATTTATGGTGGAAGTTCCCGTTGTTTGAAGTTAAAAAGAAGTACATTGGAATGATATTAATAAGAATTCACAATGAATCCATTTGGATTGATGGCGAGTACTCAATAAATAAGGAAGCTATTAAGGATGTAACTGGTTTGTGATCCTTTAGACCAGTTCAAGAACACAAAACTATCGAGGTCAAGGACTTAATGGAGAGGATAGGTGTTGTAGACACTAAAAATTGTCCTAGGCCTGCGACCCTTAACTTCTTCCTAATTCTTCCATCTTCATTTCTCATAATTAAATAATGTTAACTATTTAATTATTTTCTAAAGTCATATGTCCTCTATTAATTAAATAACTTTAATTAATTAATTAATTAATTCCCATCTTTATTTCCCTTTGATTAATTAATTAAATATTTATTTATTTAATTTCCTATGTCACTTTCCACCATAGTTAAATAATTATTTGTTGGCCTTTTCTCTTTTTAATTAAATAAATCTTTATTTATTAAATTTAATCCAATATCCTTGAATTTTGAATTAAATCATGATTCCTCCTTATCACAATCTTCTATAATTAAATAATATTTTTATTATTTAATTAGTCATTAATCACTAAAGTCTAGATAATATTTGATTTTCTCTAACAAATAGTCTTTCTATATTTATCACTTTGTTATCTAGATGAGATCAACATTAATTAAATAATTTTAATTAATTAATTAATTTATTCTTACCTTTATTCTTTCTTGATTAATAAAATAAATATTATTTATTTAATTATGTCGCTAATTAAATTTATCTTCTATTAAATAATTAGTTTAAAATTATTTAATTAATTCTTGTCACACTTTCAACTATAATTAAATAATCACTTTAATTATTTAATTATTCCTTAGCCTTTTCTCCCTTTAATTAAATAAATCTTTATTTATTTAATTTAATCTTAAAATCTTGAATGTTGAATTAAACCATTATTTAATTCATAAAATGATTTATCCATGGTATATTCTTTTATAATTAGATAATCTCTTTGTTATCTAATTAGTCATTTACCACTTGTGTTTAGATCTAATTTGATTATTCAGTTGTCTAGTGAGATAATATCTGATTCTCTAACAAACAATTTTTTGTATTGATCACTTTGTTATCTAGATGAGATCAGTATTAGTTAAATAATTTTAATTATTTAATTCATTCTTATCTTTATTCTTCCTTGATTAATTAAATAAATATTATTTATTTAATTACATCACTAATTAAATCTACCTTCTTTCTAAAATTAAATAAATGTTTATTTATTTAATTCTCATGACACTTTCTACTATAATTAAATAATTAATTTAATTATTTAATTACTCTTTAATCTTTTCTCTCTTTAATTAAATAAATCTTTATTTATTTTATTTAATCCCAAATTCTTGAAAGTTGAATTAAAATTATTTAATTCAAAAAGATTTATCCGTATCATATTTCTTTGTAATTATATAATCTCTTTGTTATCTAATTAGTCATTTATCACTTAAGTCTAGATATAATTAGATAATTTAGTTATTTGGTGAGATAATATTTGTTTTTCTTTAACAAATAGACTTTGTGTTAATCAGTCCGTTATCTAGATAAGATTTGATCTTCTACATGCAATCCTCTATTATTTAAATAACTTTAATTATTTAATTAATTTATTTTTACATTCTAATAGATCGTTTTATCTATGTCAATTTATCTTCTACATGTAATCTTTATTCTTCTATGTCTCAACTAGTTTCCACTAGTGATTAAATTATTATTTAATTTAATCCCCACCATTTATGTTTTATCACTTACACTAATTTAACTCTAATCCTATTGCATGTCACATCTTTTAATCTTAATCGTCGATTTATCTTTTAATTTGAGCCTTCCATTCAAAAATTATATTTTCTATAAATTGGCTTTACCTCTATCATTATGACTCCTCCCGAAAGCTTATGAGTTTTGGAAACAACTTTAGAATCTTCAATGTTTTGCTATTATCATTATCATGAGGCCACACTTGAATGCTTAATTAAAATCTGAGGGCAAGTATCATACTACAACGAAATGGAGAAGAGTAATTGAGGTGATTCATGGAATTGCATGGATGTTTGGTAAAATCGTTCCTTTATGCATTGTTAATACAACTTTCCATTGTTCTTTATTATTAGCTTAGGTTTAGTTTTGAGTTACGCTTGTATTGCTAATCCATGAATTTTCCATGTGCTATAGGTGCTACTCTTGAAGAAAAGGAATTCACCTTGAGCACAATTAGGAATCTAGATTTTGGTATACTCGTGTAGACATCCAAATTTGACCACTCCCATATGGCCAAATTCGTATACTTTATTTATCTATTTCATCAATATTAATTAATATTTCCCCTTTCTCTAAGGTTTCTAAAGTATTTAATTTAACAATTAAATATTTTATCTTTCATCATTTCTTCTTTAAATTAAATAAATGTATCAATTTATTTAATTTAGTCATTTTCCTTTTTGAATTTAAATCAATTTTAAATTCCCTCTTTTCTCTCTCCTTGTCACATCCTCCATAATTTTCTTCTAATTTGGATTGGTTTAATTAACCCATGATTAAGATGTGCACATCCTTAATCAGGATTAATGTCACATCCTCCATATTTGGCCACTTGTCTTTATTCCTTCATTAATCTTCCTAATCACATGTTTGCACAACTTTAATCTAATCACCTGCCATTTCTAGTATGTCCTCCAAGTCAACCTTTCATAGGTACTTTCTTTATTAGGCATTGACCTCTTCCCCATGTGAATTTAAAACTCATATTTATTCATTCAATGCATTTATCTTCCCCATATTCCTTCGTAGGTCACATCAGTCACATGGGACAAGGACCTCCTTTTTGAGGACCTTGTCTTATCCCCAAGGTACTCCCCAATTATGTGAATTTAAAATTCACATTTATTCCCCCAACAACTTCTCTCATCCCCATGATGATAAGAGAGGACTTTCTAAAATTTATCACTTGTCACCATCATCCTCATATGGGGACAAAAAATTCCTTTTTGAGGGAATTCTCTCCTAATCCCAAGGTACTTGCAAGTACCTCCATGTCACATGTCCTCTCTCCATCTCACATGTACTCTTTCGACATCACCCATCCTTTTCATATCTCATCTTCGACATGGCAAGTTGTGAGGGCTTGTGAGTCCTCAACTCACCACAACCTTGCATCTTGCCCATGTTAGCTAAATACTAGACATTGAATTCTTTAGAGACTCTTCCTTTAAAATGGAATATTTGGTCTCATTTTCATTCATTCACATTCAACACATTGAAGCATTCAAGCAATTCAACTTAGCACTTAGCACTATCAAGCACTTGCATCCTCCATTGTTGCAACCTTCAAGCTTCCATTGCATCCATATACCACACTCATCCAAATACCCAATTGTACCATTGCATTCCTCATCACCTCTACTTCATTTTGCATCCACTTTTAAGTCATTTTCTATTCAAGGAGCACACAAAATCGATCGATCAAAAGGGCCAACCAAACTCATCAGTTTAAGCAAGGTAAAAAGTTCCATTTTCTTGGTATTTTGTTTGGATTCATCTTAGGCCAATCTTGATTGTTTGTTAGTGTTTTCCTTTTGCATTTCATTTTGTCTTGCATCTTGGGATAAGAAAAATCACTTGCACACATTTCTGGCATGCTTGGTGGGACATACATGTGGATGCCAACATGACACCCTTGTCCAATGCGCAATTACAAATATATCATAATGCCTTCCCTAAGAATAACCAAGGTCCTAACACATCAAAACCAAACCCCGAGCCTAGCAACAATAATAATTAGAATACAAGCACCAATAACATCAGTTACAAAAATGTGCCTTTTAATTATCAAGGCCTCATCATGCACATCGAACAAGAAAAACCACGTGTATCTATGATATGCGTCAAAGGAAAGGATCCACAATGCACTGTCACAACCTTCTGTACTTGTATCACAGTCTCGGGAGCCTCCGCATTCACTCAGCCACCATCTGTAAGTTCACAATGCAACATCCTTGATCATCTAGGAAAGACCTCAACCCAGATTTCTATTCTAGATTTTCTTAAGTCTTCTTCTGTACACCAAGAAATTCTAAACAAGGCCTTATCGGACACCCAAGTTCCCAATGACATGGACCCTACACGATTTCAATCGTTGGTAGGACACCTCTCATCAACCTACCAATTAGGCTTTAGCCAAAATGATATGCCTTGCATTGACTCGAACCATAACTGTCCCCTCCATCTTGAGGTTGTTGTGAATTGTCATAAAGTAAAAAGGTTCTTGGTAGATAATGGTTCTGCCCTGAATCTTTGCACATTGAAATTCATAAAATAGGTGGGATACACCCATGCTAATTTAAATAATCAAGTCATCACCATCAAGGCGCATGATAATGTAGAGTGTGATTATGAAGGGACAATCTGCCTTTCCATCTAGGTTGGGCCAATTATGCAATACACTACATGTCATGTACTTGATCTAGACCTCCCCTATAACCTCCTCCTCGGCTGGCCATGGATCCATGCCATGCAAGTTGTTCCATCCACATACCATCAATTTCAAAAATTCCCATTCAACGGGGTAGAAGTTACCATACCCACGGATCCTCAACCATTCGAATATTGCTGCACATTAGAAGCTTATTTTCCCAATTATCATTACTATCTTGGAGTAGAAATGAGACTACCATAGACATCATCATCCCATTCATCCACCAACACACTAGCCACCACTTCATCGACTCCATCATCCACATCTGATTCTACCCTTACCAAAGTACAAATCCTCGACAAGGGGTGTGGTGAATATGAAATATGCACAATGTTGAACGTGGCAACTATGCCACCTTCACCACACATATCTAGCCAACCTTCTTAGTTTTTCCTGAAGGAAGAAGAGAAGACCATCACCTTCAATGCTCCAAATGTCGGATCCAGTACCTTCCGCTCTCCTGGGTTAAGGCAAGACACACCAAAAGATGACATCAGCTAGTGGGTATATCGTGAGGAATTTGAACCCTCTCCCCCTTTGAAAGAATATTTACAAGAGGTCTATCCTTGGCCTTCTAAGTTTGTAGAGAAACACAATTATAGGGGGGAGGCCCTGGTGCAAAAGAAAAAGGAAGACGACAACCGATAGATATTTTTGTGCGTCCAAGAGATTTGGGCTTTGGCTATGATACTAAGCAAAAGGGTCCTATGGCATCATCTAGTGCCTCTAACAACGTCAATGTTGACAACACTCCTCTCAAAGACATACCAGAGAAAAAATCTATCATACACGCATACAATGATGTAGATCACACTGACCTTCCTTCCATGTTCGAATGCTTATCCATTTGCACCATTAGCTTATCCCTTAAACATCCTAAACTTATAGAATATGACCTACCTGATAGCGTACCTATCAAAACCTTTCCCTCAGTGGATCAATATGTATATCTTATGGGATTGGGGGAAGATGAACGCCCTAACTACAAAAATAAAAAGAAGCAAAATAAAAAAGGGTCACCTAGTGAAAACCTCCCTGAGGTGCTTTGTGACTTCAAAAAAGTAAAAAAAAAGGATGTATCTGATAGTAAAAACCTTGATGAGGCACTAGAAGATGGGGATGTTCATCTTCCTCTTGTAGGAACTCAACTGTCTGGATGATCATCCATCCTGATCGAGGAAACACAAGCAATAAATTTGGGAACTGAAGAGAATCCCAAAATCACATATGTGGCCAAAGCACTATCAGAAGATGAATATTATACCATCACCAAGCTTCTCAAAGAAGGCATCATCAACTTCACATGGACATATTCAAACATTCTAGGTCTTGATATCACTTTAGTAGTACATCACCTAGACGTACATGCTGATGCCAAACTCGTCAAGAAAAAGCTCTGAAAAATGCACCCCCAAGTGGCTCTGTTGGTCAAGAAAGAGTTGGAGAAGCTATTAGAGGATGGACTCATCAGACTCATCGACTATTTTGACTGGATCTCCAACATAGTGCTAGTTGCCAAACCAAACAGGGATATCAGGATCTGCATAGATTTTTGGGACCTCAACAAAGCTTTCCCCAAAGATGATTTCCCTTTGCCGAACATCGACATGTTAGTAGACTTAACTGCTAGGAACAATATGCTTTCCCTCATGGATGGCTTCTTTGGGTATAATCAGATCAGAATTGTTCCTGAAGACCAACATAAAACAAATTTCACCACATAATGGGGCACCTTTTGTTATAATGTTATGCCCTTTGGTCTTAAAAATGCAGGTGCAACCTACCAACGAGCCATGACCATCATCTTCCATGATCTCATTCACATCATAAATGGAAGATTATGTTGATGATCTGCTAGGGAAATCAAGAAAAAGGGAAGAGAAATAAAAAATCCTTAAGAAGATCTTTGAGCATCTAGAACATTATAAGCTATGACTAAATCCAAATAAATGTGTCTTTGGTGTCACATTAGGAAAGCTCTTGGGTTTCATTGTCTCCCGAGGAGGCATAAAGGTCGATCTGAAGAAGGTTAAGGCAATCATGGATATGCCTCCACCACACAATCTTAAACATTTAAGAAGTTTTCAAGGTAAGATCCAATCCATCTGACGATTTATTGCTCAATTAGCCAAAAAATGTCAGTCATTCACACATCTCTTGAAAAAAGATATTGCCTTTAAGTGGAATCAACAGTTATAACTTGGATTTGACCAGATCCAAGAATATTTGGCTCACCCGCCCATCCTTATGCCACCAATTCTTGGTAAACCACTCCTGCTATATATTTCTGCTACTTTAGTTAGACTGGGGGTATTGCTGGTGCAACACGAGTCATCAAAGGAATGAGTGATCTACTACATCAACCAAACCCTAGCGGGCTATGAACTAAATTATTCTCAGATGGAAAAAGATTGCCTAGAAGTGGTCTTCAGTTTGCAAAAACTCTTACATTACATGCTTAGCCATCCAGTAAAGCTAGTCTCCAAGGTCAATCCACTCAAATATCTATTATTCAGAACAACTCTGACCAGTCGCATGGGTAAGTGGGTCATGTTGTTAAGTGAATTTGATATAGAATATGTGGATCAAAAAGAGATTAAAGGAAAAGTGATAGTAGATCAGCTGGCAGATGCTCCTTTAGTAGATTCTTATCCTCTAGTAATAGAGTTTCCTGATGAAAGAGTCTTCATAGTCACAAAAGTTGTCACATGGACACTATTTTGATGGATTGTAGACACACAATGGATTAGGAGCAAGAATATTGCTCATCACCCCCTAGGGTGATTATATACTGAAGCCATTTATGTTGGCCTTTCCATACACAAACAACATAGCCGAATACAAATCTCTTCTTATTAGCCTCAGAATTTTAATCCAATAGCGTATCACTCACCCACAAGTCTTTGGTGACTCCTAGCTAATTATCAAATAGGTCAACGATGAGTTTTTGAAAAAGGACGATAAGTTGTTACCATACAAGTGTATGGTAGATGACTTCAAAAGGTACTTTACATACATCTAGTTTGATCAAATACCTAGAGTGCAAAACAAAGCGGCTAATTCCATGACTACCATTGGTCCTCTCCTCGACATGCCTAAAGATCGAACTGAATGCAAGTTCCTAGTTGAGCAACTTTTAATCCCAACATACGACATACTTGAAAGTGAGATGGTGTGTGATATTGTACGTCCTACATCACCCTAGTATCATGATATCTATACCTACCTGCATGACAACATCATACCCCCTCATCTAACATGAAATGAGCACAAATATTTTATCCAACGAACATCTCATTACACCATTATAGGTGATATACTTTATCGACGTGGGTATGATGGAACCCTCCTCAAGTGTTTAAATGAGACTGAAGCCCGTACTACATTAATAAAGGTACATAGTGGTGTATGTGGGGCCCATTCAAATGGTATGGCACTAGCTAAAAGAATTCTTAGAGCTGGTTACTATTGGCCCACATTGAAACATGATTCTTGTGAATTTGTGAAGAAATTTCTACCCTATCAACAACACACAAATTTAATACATGCTCCTGCAAAGGATCTCCAACCTCTCATAGTGCCATGGCCCTTTTCTTAGTGGAACTTTGACCTAATCGGTAAGATCTATCCCCCATCCTTTGATGGCCATACCTTCATCATCACTGCAACTGAGTACTTCACCAAATGGGTAGAAGCAATGCCACTCTCAAAAATCATAGGTACTCAAATTTCCAAATTTATCCTATTCCATATTCTCTACAAATATGGAATTCCATCCACCATCCTCACTGATAATGGAAATAATTTTAAGAACCAAGTCATGAAACACCTTTGTGAAACCTTCCACATCCAACATCATTGGTCCATGCCCTATTACCCTCAAGGTAATGGAAAGGTGGAGGCCACCAACAAAAATTTGATCAAGATCCTCCAAAAGGTGGTCAATAACACTGGTCGAGATTGGCACCTTCATATTCATCCCACCCTTTGAGCTTACTGCACCTCCATCCACACCCCTACTGATGCTAATACATATTATCTCATCTATGGTGCCAATGCCATCTTTCTGATTGAGGTTGAAATCCCATCACTGAGAATATCCCTAAAGAATCTTATTAGTGATGAAGATGCTCGGGTTGCAAGACTCAGCCAGCTGGAACTCCTTGATGAAAGAAGGATCAAAGCGTATAAACATCTTTAGGCATATCAGAATCATCTAAAAAGAAGCTACAACAAGAAGGTACATCCTCACCAATTCAATGTTGGTGATTTAGTTCTTAAGGAGAATTAGCACACTCAACAGGATCGAGAAAAGAAGGGAAAGTCTGAAGCCAATTGGTTGGGTCCTTATGTTATCAAAACAAAATATGGATCAGGAGCATACAAACTTGATACACCTGAAGGAGATCCCCTAGAGGAGCCCATTAATATCATGCACCTGAAAAGGTTTTACACTTAAGTTAGCTGGGGTATCCTATCCTACAAAAATCCAAATATACAAAAAAAGTAAAAAATTATCAAAAATACTACAAAAATCAAAAAATAAAAAAAATAAAAGAAAAATAGTAAAGAGAAATAATTCATCCTATGGTGAAAACCTGTCCATAGGCACCATTTTTACGAGGCTTAATCATTATCTACCTTTCATCCTAGTTATTTTATGCCTCCACCCATCCTGATCTCATATCCCCATAATCTTATTGACCCTATCCTTCCATATGCATTCAACATCCGATCACTTGGTATATTTTGGTCAAGCATTGGATGAAATTCATTGGATATCCTTCATCCTAAGCTTTTATCCTAATCTGAGCTTGTGTTGTCTGTCTTGTATTTTTCTCCGCCTTCCACTTCCATCTAGGTTTTATCATCGTGTCGATCTTCATTTAGATCCCATCTTGTCATGTTAGTCTTTTGGTACTAGTCGAACTATGTTGCCCCTGGGATTTCACATAGGCAAGGCCAATCATTTGATCCACCATCAGGGAATTTCATCCATCTAGTTTTGATCGTTTATCATCTATCCCCATTGTCCCCTTTTTGCTCTTATCCATTGTTGGTCTTTCATCCTTTTCGAACTACGTTGCCTCTACGTTTTCACATAGGCAAGGTCAATCATTTGATCCATCCTTGGGGATTTGGATTTGCTTTTCTTTGTTTGTGGTTAGTTTGGTCATTGTTCTCCATCATCTATCTTCATTGTCCTCTTTTCGCTTTATCCATGGTATTTTGTTGAACTACGAGGGCTCTGCGCTTTCATGTAGGCAAGGCTAATCTTTGATCAACCCTCGAGCCCCTAGGTATTTAGGGTGTATTATTCTTGTGTCTTGTGTCTCGTTCCTTGTTTTGTGTCATCAAGTATGTCCTTATCTATCTGGTTCTTCACAAATTGGATCCATTCGTGTCATGAGATTCAATCGGTTTTAGAGTCTCTTGCGTCATAATTGATCTTTTAGTTTAGTATCCATCTTTGGTCTCAACATGATGTATCCTTCCTAACAGACCTCACCAACCCCATCCATCCTCTCGATCCTATGGAAAAGGACATTTTGAAATTGAGTGCAATCTTTTGATGCTTTTGGCTTCTATTTATCATTTGAGCTCCCTATCATCCCTTGTCAAGGCCTCCATGATCTATCATATATTGATCTTTGTTTGTTGCTATCTTCTTGGTTGTCCCACGTAGTATTCACCAAGATCCCTAAGGTCTTGTGTTATGTTGGGGAATCCTTTTGTGCTTGTGTTTATCCCAATACCTGGCCCAACCAAAGTCATTGTGACTTTGGGGTGTTGGGGTAGCCTCCTTGTTTGTTGTGTTTGTGCATGCATTAGACACTAATCCGCCTTGGTTTCACATACCATGGTGCCTAGTGTCTTATGCTATAGTAAAAATCAGTGCTCTGAAAATGGAAAATTGAATTAGGATTGCATTTCATTGTCTCCTCCATTGCATTGCATGTACCCTTCATCCCTTCTTTCTCTGACCCATGACTTATGATTTTGGTTGTGCAAAAACTGATTCCTTCCATTTCGGTTTCTCCTCAGAATACTTATGGTTCTTGACAGGTGCAATTTCACACCCATCGTATCCTTTGTTTTATAAGCTAAAGCAAGCATGATCCACAAATAAAATCCATATATCATTCACCTCTATCACTATGCAAGCCCTTATTTACACTCATGTTCACATTGCATTTCATTTTCTTAAGGAATTTAATTGCCTTTCATCTCACATTTTAGGCTCATTAAGTTGCATTTTATCCCATGTGCATTATCATGTTATAATCATTTTAAGTTGTTTATGTTAATTGATTAGTCTACACATCTTAGATTCATTTCATTAATTCATTGCATTGGCATATTCATCTTAGTCCATATAGTCAACATCTCCCATACATCATCACCTGCATCAGAAATTGTTAGATCCACATCTTGCATCATAAACATTAGACATCATACATATAATCCATATTACCCATATAGGCATAAACATATAGACATATACATACATCATATCATAATGATCATCCATAATAAAACCATGAACATCCACATATGCATAAATAGATCATCCATCACATAAACATCACATCATGTCAATAAGGGCTATCACATATAAAAGAAATCAAAGTACAATGCCTATCACATAGTCCATAATAATGTCCATCACATAATCAAACAACATATCCATCACATATATCATCAAATAAAGTACGAGTACAAGGCTCTGGATCAACTCTGATCTCTACTACTTTGTACTGTACACCCATCCCGCACCTATTAAAAACTAATATCCTATCATCTTTCCTCTATCCTCTCTATTGTGAGCTGCCCACATTCGACCTTTGTTGTGACTCTGAAACTCCTCCTCTACATGGAGGGGTCTCTCTCCAGCTACTGTATCTGCGGGTATGTGTCCCTTCTGACTGGGATGGGGTTGGCATCTGTGGCCTCGTTCGAATGTAGGTAGGTACCTGCTGTCCTAGATTTGGCATTGCTATGAAATAGGCACACATATAGGAGCTGGCCTTTCACATATACTCATCCCGCTCCACCCTGTACCTATCCCAGAGTTCGCATATGGATATCCTCTCCTGTGACCATGCATCCTGTGCTAACTGTAGCTGCTCAATCTTTGCTCCCATCTAAGACACCTGATCTATAGCCCTATCCTGCATGGCCTATACCTGTGCTTGCAATCTCTACACCTCTGCCCCCATCTCACCACCCTCACCCTGCACTGCCTATGCATGAGCCTATGTTTCATCTCTCTCTCTGCAACTTGTACCTATGCCATTGCCACATCCCTCTCATCCTATAGGCCATACACTTGTGTCTGTGCGACATCCCTCTCTATCTACAAGGAATGTACCTGGGCCCTCATGGTCTCCTCCCTCTCCTGCATCAGCCCCATGTCTCCCACTATCTGATCTCCTACCTCGACTCTGTCATGGATCTCGTCTTTATATTGTCTCAGTTTAGTCCTCTCTCTTAGTAGCCCCTCTACCTGTCTCCTCAAATCATCCATGTCCCTCTTTGCCTCCGCTAGGGTCTCCATTGATACCTAATTTGTCACTCCTCCAGACTCTTTTTGACCCCCCGCTTGCAGTATAGTCACCACTGCCTCTAGCTAGTCTCACTCCCATCTCGTCATCTCCCCCTCCTCATGCTCTTTGAACACCTCTTCCTCAAGATGAGTCACCTCTGCTATTAGCTGGCTCACCTCGAATCGCAGAATATCTCTCTCCATCTGTATCTCCTCATGCTGTGACACCACCTCGACTATAGCCCTAAAATACCTCTCACCCTCTGCCCACACTTTGACCACCTCTACTTACAACATGCTCACCTCAGCCACTAACCTGCACCTCATAGCCTCTATATCCCTTAGTCTCTACTCGATAATCTATAATCTCACCATGACCCCTCTCAATAGTATGACCAAATCCTCTGCTATAGGTGGTACCATGGCCAATGGGGGAATATCCTGAATGTCCATATCCATCGCCTGTTCCTCTGCCTCATCTCCCATATCCATCACCTCCGCCCCTGTCTCATCTCTCTCATCCATCACCTCCACCTCTACCTCATCTCTCTTCTCCTTTGCCTCGATCTCCACCTGGTCTCTCCTCTATTGTCTCCTCCTCCTCCTCCCCATCCTCAACTGACCTCTTGCCTCACATCCTCCTATCCCTTCCCCTGTTGACCTCCTTCTCTGGCTGCCTCCTACTCTCTCCTCTGCTATCCTCTCCCCCTCTCTCTCCTCTGCCTTGCTAGTCTCAACTCATCCTCTGGCCCAAACCACAATGCCTTTCTAATCGGATCCTTTGGCGTAATCAATGGGGGTTCGTGATGGGCATACCATGTGGAGAATCTAACTCTCACCCCCACCTTTGCTCTCCCTCTCATCCTACTTGGATAGGGTACTAGATCTAGTGTCTCCCAATGCTCCATTACAAACTCAGGCGTAATTAGTTCCCCCCATGGCCGCTCTCGCGTAATCCGTCTGAGTCTCTCTTGTCCATGTGGAATGTATTGCGGAAGCCCAAACTATTTGGTCACCCTATTTGGCCTATGTGACTCCACTATTTGCAGCTCCTTCCTGACTATATAGCATCGGGTACAAAAATGTCCTTTTTGCCTCTCCTCATCTCTCCTCCATCTAGAAAATTTCCGTGTCATATATGGTCTCCACACTATCTCCTCCTCCTGTAGATCATCTAGTATCCTCTTCCATCTATCCAGATCCTTGGAGCCCTGATAACGCCATACCCAACCATACTCTGCACCATACCAATATGCCACTGGTAGTGTCTCATCCTCCAACCCTTCTCTCACCACATCTAGCTTGGCCACACTAATGTGCTCCCAAGCCCATACATGTAGCAACATCACTTGTGTCATGCTGAGTGCCTCTCGATAGCACACAATGTGCATGTCTTTGTACAGCTATCCCAAGATGCATGGGCCCCATGTGAACTCCCCCTCTCTCCCCTTAATGATATGTCGAATCACCTCCATGTAGCTAAGGTTGCAGAAGCGTCCATTCCTATCTAGTATCAGTAATCCACTAATCAACCCACACAAGTATAGTGGTAGCACCGCTACCCCCAACCCCAAGCACCTGTCCATATCCAACCCCTTCCTTTGCACCAAAAGTTCCTCTCACCCAAACATGACCCATAAAGTTTGATCCAGCTCTGCCCCCTTTGACCTCGTCATGCTCACCAGGCGGCCTACTATAGGTAACCTTAGTATCCGCCACATGTCCTCCAGGGTCATTGTCATCTCCCCTATCAAGAGATGGAAGGTCAAGGTCTCTGAATCCCAGCGCTCAATAAGCGTTGTTAGCATTTCTTGATGAGCTTTGATCATTGGGTATCCTAGAAAATGCAGAAGCCTTGCTCATGGTAGGGCCTCATGGTCTACTTTGTTCATCACTTCTCTCATTTACTCTAGCACCTTCGATCATCTCTCGCATGTTCATACACTATCGAACCACTGCATCCATATCACACAACATGTCAGCCATCTTATACTTCCCTTCATCTCTCCCTCTTCTCCATTTTCCTGGCCCTAGGTTCTCTTCTCACTAATTTTTTCTCGTCCCCTTCCTTGGATAAATTTTACTCCATTCGTTTTATTTTTTCCCTGCACATTCTTTTTTTTTTAATCCTCCTTTCCTTCTTTCCCACCCCTCTTCAGGACAGGGCCTCCCCTCTTCGAATGGGGCCACCCCTCTTTGGGGCATGACTGCTCCTTTTAGGGCGGGGCCACCCCTTTTGGGACAGAGCCGCCCCTTTTGGGGGCGGGGCAGGCGCACCCCTTAAGGGGCACCACCGCCCCTCTTTGGGGTGGGGCCACCCCTCTTTGGGCATGACCAATCCTCTTTGGGGCACAACCACCCCTCTTGGGGCACGACTGCCCCTCTTTGGGGTAGGGTCGCCCCTCCTTAGGCTCGATCGCCCTTTCTCAGGCAGGCACCACTAACTCTTTTCTCTCCCACCCTTTTTGGGTACTTTTTCTAGGCTCATTTACCCTTTCAATGGGGAAAATTTTCCCCCCTTCCCCACCACCTCTAATAGGCGATTCCGCCTACTCGATGGGAAAAATTGACATTTCACATTCTACCCATTTTCCTAAACTACCCCAACCCCAAAAATCATGTTTTTCAAATACATTAAAACTCAACAATAACTGAGAAAATGCTTAAAAGTATAAATAGGTTTTTGGACCTAACTTGGCGTGGAACCGCACACTCGTGGTAGAACCATCATAACTCATCCCTCGGTGGATGATGTTGTCATCATAGTCCTCCAGCATCCTCATCTCCTTGTCTTCTTCTTCTCCTCTTTTCTTTATCTCACTCAACTGACAGGTGTGCAAATGAGGAATAGCAATTTCTAAAATTACTATATATAACATTTCCCTCCTTTTTACCCTTTTTAAGTTAAGGGTATTTTTCCGCTTTATTTAACCATATTTTAATTCAACTAATCCTCTAACTTCGTGAGGCTTCCATTTGCACACCGTATGTCTGTTCGACTCCTTTCAAAAGCCAATCTTCATGGTTTTTCGAGCTCTATCCAATGGTACCTTCTATTTACTCATATCGAGAAGTCGCTCGGGGCCCCTTTTTCTTCCCCAACCACCCTCTCGAGGGGGCATACCCTACCATTTTAATCCATTCTTCCTTAGCCACTTTCTTGTGAGATTTGTTGCATCTTCCTTAACTTCCCTCCATTTGGGAAGCTCACACAACTTCTCCCATGCCAAGGCATCATTTTCTAGTCGCTTCCTCTATAGAGTCATCTACATTTTATTTTTCTTCGAAACACTGTTATTCTAACAATATTTCAAAGATGGGAAAAATGTAGACATCCAAATTTGACCACTCCCATATGGTCAAATTCGTATCCTTTATTTGTTTATTTCATAAATATTAATTAAATAACTTATTTAATTAATATTTCCCCTTTCTCTAAGGTTTCTAAAGTATTTAATTTAACAATTAAATAGTTCATCTTTCATCATTTCTTCTTTAAATTAAATAAATGTATTAATTTATTTAATTTAGTCATTTACCTTTTTGAATTTAAATCAATTTTAAATTCCCTCTTTCCTCTCTCCTTGTCACATCCTCCATAATCTTCTTCTAATCTAGATTAGTTTAATTAATCCATGATTAAGATGTGCACATCCTTAATCAAAATTAATGTCACATCCTCCATATTTTGCCACTTGTCTTTAATCCTTCATTAATATTCCTAATCACATGTTTGCACAACCTTAATCTAATCACCTGCCATTTTTGGTATGTCCTCCAAGTCAACCTTTCATAGGTACTTTCATTATTAGGCATTGAACTCTTCCCTATGTGAATTTAAAATTCACATTTATTCATTCATTGCATTTCTCTTCCCCATATTCCTTCATAGGTCACATTAGTCACACGGGAAAAAGGACCTCCTTTAGGAGGACCTTGTATTATCCCCAAGGTACTCCCCAATCATGTGAATTTAAAATTCACATTTATTCCCCCAACAACTTCTCTCATCCCCATGATGATAAGAAATGACTTTTTAAAATTTCTCACTTGTCACCATCATCCTCATATGAGGACAAAATATTCCTTTTTGAGGAAATTCTCCCCTAATCCCGAGGTACTTGCAAGTACCTCCACCTCACATGTCCTCTTTCCTTATCACCTATCCTTTTCACATCTCATCTTCCAAATAGCAAGATGTGAGGGCTTGTGAGTCCTCAAATCACCACAACCCTCCATCTTTCCCATGTTGGCTAAATCCTAGATATTGAATTCTCTAGAGACTCTTTCCTTAAAATGGTAGATTTGGTCTCATTTTCATTCATTCACATTCAACACATTGAAGAATTCAAGCAATTAAACTTAGCACTTAGCACTGTCAAGCACTCACATCCTCCATTGTTGCAACCTTCAAGCTTCCATTGCATCCATATACCACACTCATCCAAATACCCACTTACACCATTTCATTCCTCATCACCGCTACTTCATTTTGCATCCATGTTTAAGTCATTTTCCATTCAAGGAGCACAAAAAAACGATCGATCAAAAGGGCCAACCAAACTCATCAATTCAAGCAAGGTAAAAAGTTCCATTTTATTGATATTTTGTTTGGATTCATCTTAGGCCAATCTTGAGTGTTTTTTAGTGTTTTCCTATTTCATTTCATTTTGTCTTGCATCTTAGAATAGAAAAAATCACTTGCACACAACCGAAATGCTTATTGGACACATAATTTGTCGACCAAATAATGACTATACAATCTCTACCATTGTCCTTTACATTCACATAACATGATTGAAAGTACTCACCCCAAGGTGACTCAAACCAGCAACAAGCTAAAGCCAATCTATTTTCGACCACTATATAAATGTGAATGCTACTAGAAAACTTACCATTATAGGTGCAAATGTGTTATACAGACAAGTTAATCTTGCCTCACGTATAGCCACCTGAACGACCGCCCTTATTAAAATCCATTTGTTTTCAGATTACCAAAATCACTCTATTTGCTGGTACAGGAGGTCAGAACTCTGAAGCCATCCCACATACTTGTGATTATTAGTAGAGATGAAGAGTTTTCCATGAGATTCATGAGAACTTGAAGCTTGGATGACCCGAGAAGTGAGTGAGTTTTAAGGGGGAGTCAATGTGGTCAAGCTTCTAATAATCCACTTTGAATAAGCACATCTAGAGAAATCCAAGTGGAAACTCAGCAGATATTGCCTTGGCCAGCCATAGGATCATACTTGTCTGTTTGAATTTAAATGTGTTCACATCAAAACCAAACAAAAAACAAAGTGTTTTCTGACTATCTTCTATTTTACCAAAATTTGATCAAAATCAGACTAAAATAAACCTAAAAAGTTTACCAAAAATTACACAAAAATTAGACCCTATTTACAGTAAATCACATCTGCTAATATGAACTGCATCTGCTAGTGAAAACCACATCTATTTTTATAAACTACATTTGTTTCTAAGAACCACACCTGCTACTGTAAACCGCATCTGCTACCGAAAACCACAACTGAATGTCAAATGACACATCTGTTAAATATGAACCACAATTTCCTGACAATCAAAAGAAAAAAATTTCACTATCATAGCCTGAGCTTGCATAGTCAAAACCTATCTCTGATTATCCTTTCACAGTAATCTTTGAACAAAAACTAGAAAGATTTTCTCACACTTTTCATCATTGCATTTTTTAGTATAATTTAGCCATATCAGTGGACATATCAATTGTGAACCCTAGTTGCATTTTAGAGTCCTCGTTACTGTGAAATCAATCAAATTTTTTTAGGACAATCACCTTTACTTATTTTAAAATAGGCCAACTTTCCATGTTTTGGATAAACCTTTCCTTCAACAAAAAATGACATAGAACCAAGTCATTTATCACACCAGTTATCTTTTGTTATTTTGATGAGTATTTTCAAGCTTCTCAATCCAATTTGGGAACTCACTTTGTCTCTTATAAAATGTCCTTTGACAAACTAAATTGAAGCCTTGGCTAAACTTTGCATGGTTGGTAACCTTTTCTTGATTTTTTCCAAAGTTGAAAGCTTCTCTACAATTTAGCATACTTAAAGATAGTCATTTTAGAACACCATCATTTTATACATTAATCAAGCATTTAACATCCCTTATTTTTCAAAAAATAAAACAGACCAATTACATAGTTGCATTGGCATTCATTCCTTATATCCAAAAAATCCAAAAACATAGACTAAAATGATATAATTCGTAGACATAGTTCTGCATCATCCCCGTTTTGAGCATATCTTACATGGTTGAAACAAGGTCCAAAAAGAAACACACAGAAATGGCTGATCCACAAGACTATATCAATCCATTTTAAAACCCCCCATCAGGGACATCAAGACCTCACAAAATCTTATTAGAAAAAAATGTCACTAGAGACCCATAAGGACGTGTTTTAGTTGAAACATAGACGCTGCTGTCCAAGATCCAAGATTTTCCTCTTTTGTAGATGAATGTTTGGAAAATGATCCTCAATTATATCTAGCAAAATTTTTAGTAGAAGGTGCCACATTACCTCCTAGATTTGACATTCATGCATTGTAAACATCATCTACCCATGAGAAAAACACGATGAAATCTAGTGCCTCTATTCCTAAAATAACTATAGCTATACCATTTGGAGTACCTACTCAAAGTGCCACCACAGTACATACACCACCATTTGGTACATCAAACATGAAAAGAGGCCTTAATTTTTCCATAGGAGCATCATCGTCAAATCCATTTGGCACCAATACTAGAAGCAAAAGGCCTAGAGTTAGCGTAAACATGACAAATGCTAGACCACACATAAAAACCACGAGTGTCATTCCTTTGCAAAATTTTTACATTCCCAATCAACCCACATCAAACCAAAACTTTTTCTCTTACATTCAAAATCAAAATCCACGCTTCATTCCTACACTGAATCAAAATCCCTCACAAAACATTAGGTTTCAAAAAATTTACATAGACCCCAACAATGCAACCAACACATCATTGACACAAGTGGATGTTCTACAAACACAAATGGAATCCCTTCAACAACAAATGGACAACATGGCCATGTCTAGAAAAAAGAATTTTTCAGCAAAAGACTTATGTCTATTTCCCTTCGACAAAGCTTTATACATGAAACCTTTCCCACATGAATATGTTATACCAAATTTGCCTAAGTATAATGGGAAGTGTAATCCTCTTGAACATATAAGGGAATTTTCCACAATGTGCATAGATGTTGCATATGACCCCACATATCTCATGATAATTTTTTCGCAAAGCCTTGTTGGAATAACACTTGAATGGTTTTCTAAAATTCCATATGGCATAAGGTCGTGGGGTGAACTTGCTAAAAAATTTATTGAACATTTCGCCTTTAACACTGAAAATGAAATCACAATAGAATCCTTATGTCACACCACACAAGATGAAGGAGATAACTTTATCACCTTCTTCTAGAGATGGAGGAGTTTAGCTAGTCGATGCCCTATTGAAATACCAAGAAAACAAAAGGTCACCATATTCCTAGAAAACCTTAATTGAAAATTGAGAAGTGACCTAAGAGTACACTGTTGCACTTCTTTTGTGGATCTAGTAGAAAAGGGTATCATACTTGAAAAGGATCTCATTGAAAAAGCTGAATCCAAGATGTCAAACAAGAATCAAAATGTTCAAAACACCACTAATGACAGGAACAAATTTTGGTCCCAAAATAAGAATGTAACTAATGATGGCATTGTCGATGCTAAAACACTACACGTAAGACAAATCATTAAATTTAGAGGACACAACCCCTCTAATGACACACCCAACAATATCGACCAAACTGCCAATTTTTTCCAAAATATGCAACAACCATGATTGTAAAGGAGGTTTCCAAAACGTTAATTCACTCCCCTAGGAGAACTGATTGAATCAATCTTCAAAGAAATGATAAAACACAAAATCATACAATTTACTGAGCCAAAACAATATGATCATGGACAATTTAAACCCTCTTGGTGGGATGACAACACTTTTTTGTGATTTCCACCGAACTAAGGGACACAATCTACCACAATGTCGATAGTTGAAGAACATTATATAGGATCTCATTGAAAAGAAAACTATTAAAGTTAATGGAAATAAACAAATATCCTTGAACAACAACCACAAGGTCTTTACTGATCCATTACATGACCATGGAAAAGGAAAAGCCTCCAGTGCAGGAAATAAGACCAATAATTTGGCCAACTATGCTAATATCAAGTATGACTATAACCAAGGCCCAATCATAAATCATATTCAAGCTGTCGATGGGCATATCAACACTCTTACCATAAAGAAAACTCTCGAATGTGTTGTCAACACTTGCCAAACTAAGATAACCATCCAAGGTCTTTCGCCACAGCAATAACCACAGTCCTCCAAGTCTCAGTATAATTTTCTTAACTAGTTGGGGAAGATCCCAACACAAATTTATATATTGGAATTGTTGAGTATATCACCCGATCATTGAGCTATTTTAGACAAAGCTTTGCAAATGTCCATCCCCACCAACCTAGATGTCAATCATTTTCAAGAGATGGTAGACTACCTAACCAAATCTCATCATGATACCTTATTTGAATAAGGTTAATCAACTAAGAAGATAGACCAAAATGACCCATTGCACCTCAAAGTTCTTGTTCATAAAACAAAAGTTAGACGAGTCCTGGTAGAAAAAGGATTAGCGTTGAATCTTTGCACCTTGAAACTGGTTAAGGCATTAGGCTTCTCAGAGGCATGTGTGGACACTACTAAGAGAATTGTCATTAAGGAATATGATGATGAAGAATGATCATCTAAAGGAGTTATAACGCTCCCCATCAGAATTGGTCTTGCGGTTATGGATACTAGTTTCCAAGTCTTGGATCTTGTCCTTCCATATAATCTTTTACTAGGAAGACCATGGATACATACTATGAAGGTTGTCCCTTCCACTTACCATCAATGTCTTAAATTCCCATACAATGGCACCGAGATCACAATAGATGGTGATCTTGATCCTTTCTAGTATTGCACTAACCTATGCAGAATACCCCAATGATAGGTTCCTATTAATCAGGAGGCTTCTTCATCCAACTCATCCTAGTATATTGATCCATCGACTCTTTCCAAATCTTCCACTTCCCAAACACCACCTTTCACTCCTAAGGTTGAGATCCAAGATAAGGGTTGTGGAGAGTATCATATGAAAGCATCTTATTGTATCAACTAGTTGGTTCCTCCTAAATCATATGGTCTACCAACGAAAAATAGGAGACAATCCATTGTCACATTACATGTCCCTCCCACAATGAATTTTACCAAATGGGTGGAATTAAGTAGAGAAGCTATAGATCAAGAAGATGCGACCTATTGGTTATACACAAAAGATAATGAAGAACCTCCTACGCTTGCTCAAATACCTATAGATCAATATGGAAAAGGTTTCGTAATAATGCAAACTAAATGATATGATGGACATAGCGGGCTAGGAATACATCGAAATGGGAGGACTGAACCCATCATTGGCTCTAAGTGACCAAGAGGCCTAGGGCTAGGGTTTCAACCGATTAAGATTGGTGATCCTAGTACCTCAACACCATCACAAGAGGAAGTAAGTGCTATAGAAGATATCGAGACATCCAATGAACCATCTGACCAATAATATTGTGATTCCCCCAACTCTAATGAATATGAGTGGGATTCCCCCTCCTCCACCACTTCCATGGACCTCAATAAACTATTTGGGGAACTTGACCAAATGCTTAATCCCTTGCAAAATATACCTGATTCTTGTCCTCAAATTTCTTTGACAAAATAAGAATGGCTCAAACATTACTATTGGAAATCCCTTGACCGTGCCTCTTGGGAACCTGACGAACTAGCTTCTGATGATCGAACCTTTACAGTGGGTCCACCTAAAAATCTACCTATTCCCAAGAAAAGGAATAAGGAGGATTTGATAAGAAAATTTTGTGACCATGTGAACAGATCTATCCTCACCCTATCAGCCTCTACCTTTGATAATTCCAATGATGACATGCCCCTGGTATATCCCAACTTATCGATTGGGATCAACAAGACATCCCCATCTTAGATACATTTGAGAATGATGAAGCAATAGCTAAGTTCATGGGATTGCGAGAAGGCATACCTAGTGGTGACCATAAGGCTGGATTTACCATAGAGTTGGATACCATGGCTTATTTTAGGGAGTCTATTTACCCCTCCAATTGCAAAAATAGAAACAATAAGAAAAATAATGAAAAGAATAAAAATGAAAAGTCCCTAGGTGAAAACTGAAAGGTGCCTTTGGACAATGAAAAAGTAAAAATAAAGGATGCATCCAAGGGTGAAAACCTGTCTGAGGCACCGAAGGATGGAGGGTTGAACATTCTCCCCGTTGCTCAAGAAAAGTCACCGATTTTAGTTGAGGAATCTATGGAGATCAACATAGCCATTGAAGGTAATCCTCAAGTAATCTATTTTGCGACATCTTTGACAAAAACAAAGCAACTTGAATTTCATAACTTCTTCACAAAAAGATAGATCAACTTTGCATGGTCATATGCTGAGATGCCTAGGCTAGATCCCGACCTGGTATTACATCATTTTCCATTACAAACAAGTATTAAACCCGTGAAGCATAAATTAAGGAAAATGCACCTGCAAATTGCTTTATTAGTCAAAGTTGAACTAGAGAAACTATTGGATGTTAGCTTTATCAGATCAATTGACTATGCAAAATGGATTTCGAATCTTGTAGAAGTCACAAAACCATCAGGGGGAATCCACATTTGTATAGAATTTTGAGATATAAACAAAGCATGTCCTAAGGATGATTTTTCTCTACCAAATATTGAGATGATTGTGGACCTAACAACAATATATGGAATGTTATCCCTCATGGATGGTTTCTCAGGATACAATCAAATTAGAATCACACTTGAAGACCAACATAAGACAACTTTCACTTGTCCATGGGGAACTTATTGTTGGAACATCATGCCTTTTGGGCTTAAAAATGCTAGAGCCACATACCAACGTGCCATGGCAACTATTTTCCATGATCTCATACAAAATCTCATGGAGGACTATGTGGATGATCTGATAGCTAAATCATTAATAAGGGATGATCACTTAGAGGTCCTAGATAAGATTTATCAACGAATAGAAGAATAAAAAGTGAGGCTAAATCCAAAAGAATGTGTATTTGGCATGCAATTAGGAAAACTTCTAGGATAAATTATTTCTAGATGAGGCATTGAAGTGGACCCAACAAAAGTGAAAGCTATAATGGACATGCCTCCACCAGCCAATATAAGTCAATTATAGACACTACAAGGGAGATTATAGTCTATCAGATGATTCATAGTGCAGTTAGTAGATAAAATACATCCCTTCCAACATCTACTTAGAAAAGGGGTACCATTTCTATGGATAGGTAAATGCCAAGAAGCTTTTCAACAGATCAAGGATTACCTACTTACACCACCAATGCTAATGCCACCTATTGATGGATGACCTTTGATACTCTACATTTTAGTAACAAAATCAGTGCTAGGAGCCTTACTTGCACAAAATGATAATGGGGGCCATGAAAGGGTAGTCTATAATATCAACCGTACTTTGGTGGGATATGAGCTAAATTATAGTCCCATATATAGAATGTGCTTATCTTGCAGTAGTTTTTGCTACTCAAAAACTTAGGAACTACATGTTAAACCACCAAAAAATTTTGGTCACAAAGATAGATCCTTTGAAGTATCTCCTTAGTAAGGCAACATTAACAAGGTGATTGGCTAAATGGGTAATGGTACTCAATGAATATGATATCTAGTATATAGAAAGAAAAGCTATAAAAGGACAAGTTATTGCTAACTAGCTGGCAGTCACATCGATTAAGGTGGATCATCCTCTAGTTGCAGATTTTCCTAATGAATTCATCTTCACCCTTGACATAGGAATGACATTAAAGTTTTACTTTGATGGGTCCCACACAAATCATGGTTCAGGGGCAAGTATATTATTTATCACACCATAGGGTGACACTATTCCTAAGTCACTCATAATTTCATTTCCATGAACCAATAATATAAAAGAATATGAGGCTCTTGTAATAGGATTACAAATGAAAATCAAATGGAAGATTAAGCACCTATAAGTCTATGGATATTCTTAGCTAGTAGTCCGACAAGTGAATGATGACTATGAAACCAAAGATGAAAAGATCACCCCATACAAGCAGATGAAAAATAGTTTCAAGTAATATTTTGATAGCATCAAATTTCATCAAATACCCTCCATTCAGAATAGGGTAGCAGACACTATGAAAACCATTGGTTCACTCTTAGAAATACCTAGCAATATGTCTAAATTGAAGTTTTTGGTAGAATAGCTTTTGGTCCCTGCCTTTGACATACCGGATTCTGAGATGGTGTGTGAACTTGTTGGTCCCAATTCATCATGGTACAAAGACATATATGACTACTTCCATGCCCAAATCATACCCCTAGACCTCTCGAACAACCAACGTAGGACATTTATTCGTAAGTCTTCCAAGTATACCATCATTGGAGATACCCTTTACAGACGTGCCCTAGACAACACCTTGTTGAGATGTCTCGATACTAAAGAAGCACAAGAAACCTTACATGGGGTACATGAGGGTATATGTGGATCCCAATCTAGTGGTCCCACCTTAGCTAAAAATATTATGAGATTGGGCTATTATTGGCCTACGATAGAAAATGGCTCATGTGTCTTTGTCAAGAAATGATGATAGTGCCAGATTCACAAAGACTTGATACATGCACTAGCACATGAGCTCCATACAATAAGTTCACCATGGCCCTTTTCCCAATGGGGATTTGATCTCATTGGTAAGATACATCCTACATCCTCCAATGGTCATAAATTCATCATTACTAGACTGAATACTTTACCGAGTGGATTGAAGCCATTCCTATGACCTACATTACCGACATAAAAATTTATAAGTTCATCCTTAACTACATCATTTGTTGGTATGATGTTCCTCAATCCATAATCACAGATAATGGCTTCCCATTTAAAAAATAAGAAGTTCATCACCTTTTCCAAGACTTCCATATCCAACACCATTTTTCTATAGCATATTACTCATAGGGTAATGACCAAGCTGAGGCGTCTAACAAAAAAATCCTCATAATCCTTAAAAAGACAGTCAATGATGTTGGTCATGACTATAATTTACATTTTAACCCTACTCTATGGGCTTACCACACAAGCATTCACACTCCCATTGAAACCACTCCATATTCCTTGGTATTTGGTTTTGAAGCTATCTTGCCTATTGAGGTAGAAATTCCTTCCTTAAGGGTATCTCTGAAAGGGCATATTGACGATGAAGAGTACCATGTGTCAAGACTGCATGAGCTAGATTTCCTAGAAAAATGAAGATAAAATGCACTAGATCACCTTCAAGAATATCAAAACCATCTTCATCGAAACTATAACAAGAAAGTATTGAATTGACATTTTGACATTGGTGACCTGGTCTTAATGTAAGATCTAAAGAATCAAGTAGAAAGAGAAAAAATAGGAAAATTTGAACCAAACTGGTTTGGGCCTTACATTGTTAGAGAAGCCTTTGGATCAAAAGCATACCAACTCTCTACCCTTGAAGGAGAACCACTATCAGCGCCAATCAATAGCCTTCATCTGAAGAGGTTCTATACATAGCTTCTAAGAACCTTGTCTTAATAATGAAAAATATAGAAAAAAAGAGAAAAAAATGTTACCTTGATGAAAACTTGGCAACCAGGAATTTTCGTAACAACCAAAAAATTGAAAAATCAACAAAATAGTAAAGAGAAATAAGTCATCCAATAGTGAAAACCACTTAAGTGGTGCTTTGGATAAGTACCATGGTGAAAACCTGACAAACATGCACCATGTGTAGTCAAATTTTCTCCTTTGTCTACCATTATTCCAATATGATGGCCATTTCACGTCCTTATTATCACCCAGAATAAATGACTGCCCTATGCATAACTTGGAACAATTGAAATCAAGTACACTCCAAATTCCCATTCTATCCTATTGGTCTTATATCCGATTGGGGGAAAATACTCGACCTACGTCATTTGGATCTTGCACTTGTTGTTCTAAGGTCGTAAAATGTCCTAAAAAGAAAATCCAAAAACATCATAACATGTCCTAAAAAATACAAAAAACACCATAAAATGTCTTGAAAAAATCCAAAAGAAAATCATAAAACCTTCAAAAGACAAAAAAATCAAAACATGTCAAAAACCCAAAAACATTCAAATATCTTTCAAAAATCCCAAAATAGAGTCAGAGTCAGATTCAATTGTGTCAGTCAATCATTGTCATATCAAACTACATTACCTCTGCAACTGGAAGTAGGAAAGGCCATCTCTTGATGTGCCCCCGAGGCATTAGGTCAGTATTTCTAGGTTTTTCAAGTATCACACAATAAAATCATGACTCAATTCTTTGTCCATCAAACAAAGTCAATGGTCGTGTCAAACGACAAGGTCTCTACTTGTACAACGTAGGCAAGACCATCTATCGATGAGCCCTAAAGGCTACACTAGGTTAGTCCTATAGGGTTCATCACATCACTATCACACACGTCAGATATCTTCAAATAGAACAAAATAATTTTCAGTCAGTTCTGTCACTCGAGGTCATGTCGAGCTATGAGGTCTCTACATGTATAACATAGGCAAGGCCATCAATTGATGAGCCTAAAAGGTCGCACTAGGTCAGTCCATTAGGGTTTGTCATGTCAGATAAAATAAGTCAACAAGGTCAACAAGACAAACCAAATAAATTTTTAAAACACTCAAATAACCAAAATAATCAACCTATGTCTTATACAGGATGTGTCCTTGAAAAATAATAATTATCATTTAGTCAAGCATTATCATTGCCTTATATAGGTGCTCACATGATAAAGAACAAACTCGTCGTCTTCTACGACATGTTTCTTTCTAAAAGTAGGATTTATCATTGCCTTAAACATGTGGTCACATGATTGAAACTAGACTAGACATCTTATATGGTGCAGGAGCACCTATTTGATTTCTTGCCTCCATGAGGCCATTTGTAAATAGTTGCTCTATTTTGTGTATTGGGTCTTATAATAAGGTTTATAAAACCATTTTATAGGTGTTTGAGTCTTAGGAAGTAATATTTGAAGTCATTTGTCAAATAATGTTTAAAGTTGTTCCATATTGTAAAAATTGTAAAAGTTGCTCAAAAGAAAGTTGTCAAGCAACTGGTCAAAAGTGTCATTAAGGTGTTTTGTCAACAAAATAACTAAAAGGTGGTTGAAAATAGTTGGTTTTGGTTGTAAATGTATAAGTATACCCTCCAAAACTCGAATTGGAGAGGTTGGAGACATTATTTGTGAAGTTTGATAAATGACAACCTCAAGTTTGGTGTCCATTTTATGATTTCTACATTGTTTTCAGGTTGAGGTTGTGATTTGTATGGACTGGTATGGATTCAAATAATAGAGTATCATATATGGATGGAAAGGTATCTATTTCTAGTTTCCAATTATTTTTTGTCTCACTGAATTTTATTGAGTTTTGTGGAAGATATGATTATTTTGGTAAGGGCAGGTTTGAACACTGCCTAGGGTTTGCAGTTTTGGGAAAAATACAATAACTTTATTTTCAACCATTGGATATTTATAAAAATTTGAAGGGAGGTCTATAATTATTTTATCTTAAATCTCACTAAAGGGATTGGCTTCATTATTTGTTTTATGGAAGTTATTAATGACTGTTTGTTGCATTGAATTGTAGGTTGTTGTGAGAATGATTACACTATGATCTAGAATGCACTTAATCATTATTTGAGATGAATAATTTCCTGAAAGTTTTCAAGTGAATGGAATGTTGAGTTGTGAGTCATTTTCTATGCATCATTATACAATATGTTTCATTCCAAAAATCAAGCTTTATCAAACAAACATCTTATCAATCTTCTAGACAATTAAACAACAAACAGATCAAATTTTGGCAAATATTCTTACTGGCTATTGAAATTGTGGGTTGTTTTGTCTTATCTTTTCATTTGGCTTTGTATTTGAGTCTAGTTACTAGCTTTCTTGAGAATGTCCGATGAAGGATTTAGAGAAGCAAGGATGTCTCAGGACTCTTTATCTTTGATTGTTGTTTGTCTATTGTCTTTTTGATTTGTCTTCGAGTCAGGTTACTAGCTTCCTCAAGGATGTCCCATGAAGGATTTAGAGGAGCAATGATGTCTCATGACTCTTTTTTTATTTGATTGTTGTCTATGGATTGTCTTGACAAAAAGACTGAGGCAATTTTTCCCTTAGTATGAGTTACGACACTCCTTGTCTGTGACTGTTTGTTTTTAGCAGGTGGATGACCTTGCACACCTTGGTCTATCTCATATCATGGTGTTTGTTATCCATTTGTATCATTTAACGCCCAATGATGATTAATGCAAGGCCTGTTATGTTTCAGCAAAATATTGAAGATTTCTAATGCTAACATCCATGTCTTCTATGCTACTATTCATCTTTTTCACTCTAACATTTCTTCTTTTCAACATCTTCACCACCCTTATCTATGTTCTTCTATCCTTTTGTCCTTCATCTTCTAGTTCTCTCATCCATGTCGAGAGCACACTCGTGTTCTTCGAACTCGCTTATCCTCTCGAGGGGGCATACCACTACCTCCTCATCATTCTCCCTTTCACTGGGGCATATTTTTAATAAATTTTCTTTGACACAATGCGATAAACAACATTGTATCAAAGAGGGAAAAACTGTAGACACTAAAAATTGTCCTAGGCCCGTGACCCTTAACTTCTTCATAATTCTTTCATCTTCATTTCTCATAATTAAATAATATTAATTATTTAATTATTTTCTAAAGTCGTATGCCCTGTATTAATTAAATAACTTTAATTATTTAATTAATTCATTCTCATTTTTATTTCCCTTTGACCAATTAAATAAATATTATTTATTTAATTACATTTCTAATTAAACCTATTTTCTTTCTAAAATTAAATAAATGTTTATTTATTTGATTTCCTATGTCACTTTCCACTATAATTAAATAATTGTTTTAATTATTTAATTATTCATTGGCCTTTTCTCTTTTTAATTAAATAAATCTTTATTTATTAAATTTAATCTAATATCCTTTAATTTTGAATTAAATCATTATTTAATTCAAAATGATGTTTCCTCCTTATCACAATCTTCTATAATTAAATAAGATTTTTATTATATAATTAGTCATTAATCACTCAAGTCTAGATAATATCTATTTTCTCTAACAAACAATCTTTCTGTGTCAATCACCTTGTTATCTAGATGAGATTAGTATTAATTAAATAATTTTAATTATTTAATTAATTCATTCTTACCTTTATTCTTTCTTGATTAATTAATTAAATATTATTTATTTAATTACGTCGCTAATTAAATCTAACTTCTATTAAATAATCATTTCAAATTATTTAATTAATTCATGTCACACTTTCAACTATAATTAAATAATGAATTCAATTGTTTAATTATTCCTTAGCCTTTTCTCCCTTTAATTAAATAAATCTTTATTTATTTAATTTAATCTCAAAATCTTGAATGTTGAATTAAATCATTATTTAATTCATAAAAGGATTTATCCACAATATATTCCTATATAATTAGATAATCTATTTGTTATCTAATTAGTCATTTATCACTTATGTCCAGATCTAATTTGATCATTTAGTTATCTAGCGAGATAACATCTGATTGTCTCTAACGAACAGTCTTTCTATGTCGATCACTTTGTTATCTAGACGAGATTAGTATTAATATCTTTATTCTTCCTTGATTAATTAAATAAATATTATGGGTTGGGGCCCTAGCTCAGTTGGCTAAACCTTTTCTGTTGTAGGAGGTTGGTCACGAGGTCTAGTCTCCCCCACCCCCGTGATACTAGAGGGCGTGTCACGCCAATGTTGTCGGTCACGTTAAAAAGTTTACTAGGTGCACTTTAGTTTATAGGGGGTCGTGCTACCCGATTCCTGTAGTCTAATAAAAAATAAATAAATTATTTATTTAATTATGTCGCTAATTAGATCTAACTTCCTTATAAAATTAAATAAATGTTTATTTATTTAATTCCTATGACACTTTCTACTATAATTAAATAATTAATTTAATTATTTAATTATTCTTTAACCTTTTCTCTCTTTAATTAAATAAATATTTATTTATTTAATTTAATCCCAAAATCTTGAAAGTTGAATTAAAATCATTTAATTCAAAAAGATTTATCCATATCATATTCCTCTATAATTAGATAATCTATTTGTTATCTAATTGGTCATTTATCACTTAAGTCTAGATATAATTAGATCATTCAGTTATTTGGTGAGATAATATCTGATTTTCTTTATCAAACAGACTTTCTGTGTTAATAAGTCTAATATCTAGATAATATTTGATCTTCTACATGCAATCCTCTATTAATTAAATAAATTTAATTATTTAATTAATTTATTCTTACCTTCTAACAAACCATTTTATCTATGTCAATTTTATCTTTTACATGCAATCTTTATTCTACTATGTCTCAACTAGTTTCCACTAGTGATTAAATTATTATTTAATTTAATCCCCACCATTTGTGTTTTATCACTTACACTAATTTAACCCTAATCCTATTGCATGTCACGTCTGTTGTGCATGTTTTGCACACATGCCCCGCCATGGGCAGGGACCCCCTCTTTTCACTCCCGACGGGTTGCTTTGCTCCCGTCTCATTTTGCGTGCCCCTTTCCTAGAGCCTAAATTGGTCATGTGCCATCAAATGATCAAATTCCCCTAACAAAATTCACCTACCTGAGTTCCGTTAAGTCTCTTGCTTTCGTGGAAGTGCCCCTGTGGGTTTACCTTCACCCATTGCCTTGACATCCTCCAGGTCTCATCCTTGCTCGCTCGATTCAATTTTTCCTTCAATTTTGACTTTTGGGATAGGTTTCCCATGGATTTGAGATGTTTTTGTGGTGCCTAAGTGAACTGCCAAGGTTTCATTAAGTTTTGAGAAGTTGCGAAAATTTCATTCCGGAACTCTGTCGCTCCGGGGTCTGGATTGTCCATTGCCCTTTCAAAACAACATTCCGGTCTCTAGGGTCCGGACTATTCATCGCCCTTTCAAAAAAATATTTCATCCTCTCGGTCCCAGAATGTCCAAACGCTCTCCCAATTTGGAAACAAAATTTGACCCACATGCTCAAATTGGATCCTCTCCTGCATGAACTTTTCAAATTCCAAATTTGAAGTTGAGAGAAACCATCCAGGTCGCCTTGCCTTGTTCACCCTTTCAAAACAACATTCTTGCCAAGGAAGTCCAGACTTCAGGGCCTGGACTATCCATCGTCCTTTCAAAACAACATTCTGGCCTTTGGGGTCCGGATTGTCCGTCACCCTTACAAAACAACATTTCGTCCTCTCGGTCCCGGAACGTCTAAACGCCCTCCCAATTTACAAACAGACTTTGACCCACTTGTTCAAATTGGATCCTCTCCTGCATGAACTTTTCAAATTCCAAATTTGAAGTCGGAAGAAACCATCCGGGTCACCCTACCTTGTTCGCCCTTTCAAAACAACATTCCTCCTAGGGAAGTCCGGCCTCTGGGGTTGGACTGTCCATCGCCCTTTCAAAATAGCATTCTGGCCTCCGGGGTCCAGACTGTCCGTCGCGCTTTCAAAACAACATTCTGGCCTCTTGGTCCCAAAATGTCCAAACACCCTCCTAATTTGGAAATGAACTTTGACCCACATGCTTGAATTGGATCCTCTCTTGCATGAACTTTTCAATTTCCAAATTTGAAGCTAGAAGAAACCATCCGAGTTGCCTTGCCTTGTTCGCCTTTTCAAAACAACATTCCTGCCAAGGAAGTCTGGCCTCCGGGGCCCAGACTATCCATCGCCCTTTCAAAATAATATTTTGGCCTCTTGGGCCTGGACCATCCAAACTCCCTCCAGTAAATTACTAATGGCAATTCCCACTGAATATTATGATCTTTTGATGATGCATGAATGGATCTAACAAGGAGTTTGCAAGATTTGACTAACATTTGCCTTGATTTGTGTATGAAAGCACTTACGACAGTTCATGCATGCAAGTTTCAAGAAGCCTACCGCGGGTTCGTTAGGGAGACCCATTGAGAAAGCTAAACAAGGAAAAGAACATAGCTCCTATCACCATTCATTTTATGCCCACCTCTCCTCATGGAGCCCATCAATAGAGTTGGCATTAGAAGAATGCTTGTGCCAAGGAAGTCAATGAAAAAATGTAAGGGGGGGTGGTCTTGAAGAAAGCACACAGGAGCTGCCCTACTTTTCACTAGATGATGGTGATCTTTAACGGGTTGTCCACCCAAGTCAGAGGCAACCAACCCATGGATGCCAGTCGTTGATGACCCCATTTGGTCCAATGAAGAATGCTGCAAGTCCATCAGGAAGAATGCAACTTTCAAGCAGTTTCAGCTACAGTAGAAGGGAAACCGGCTAGAAGAGAAAATTGCTACAACACTTGGGCACTAAAATACAAAATAAGGAAAAGACAACAAATATATTTTAAATTGTTGAATATTGTGGGGTAGGTGAAGCGCTAATGTAATTGAATCTGGGCCACACAATGTAATTCAATCCTAGCCATTCATTCAAGATTTGGAAAACTATAAATAGGGGTCTTCCCCTCATTTGTAAAGGGTTGGAGAGCTGGTGTAAAAGGCATTCTGCAGCAATAGAAAGCAACATTGCATGATTTATGGGTGTTTCATTTTGAGTTTTCTCATTATGTGTGCATGGTTCTACTTCCCTATTATTTTAGTTGTTAGTTTCTTGAATGGATGTGATGATGAACATTGTTGTTATAGTATTTGATAAGCTTTCAGCCCATACTTTTGGCACTTGTTGATGACAAGCTGTTGTGCAAAGTTAGCCTGGGCTTCTTTATTTTATTGCTTCAACTTACTTCACTTGCATGTTCATGATATGTGTATGCAAACTGAAAATCTGCAGTCGTTAGAAGATTACACTAGTTTTGTGTAACTATAGGATCCTCTTGGCCAAGCAAAACCTAGTTTAGGGAGTTTGTCTACTGTAGTAGCCTCCATGATCACTGTTCATTCATAGTTTTAGATCTAGGAACCTCTTCTCTCCCCTGCTCTTTTTCCTTTTTTTTTAATAGTTAACCTGAGGCAAGGTTCCTTGCACATTATAAAGCTAAATTTGATGTTGAAATGGAGTTCTAGATTGTTGTTTGAACCTACAGAAAATTTACAACAACTCTCCTATCTTAAGATATTCAGTTGCAAATCCAACTTCCCCACTTTGTGACTCATCCGTAAGACTGCCTTGTGGTTCCAACACATCACATGAAACAACTGAGATATTCCAAGCACTGTCAAGACCTGACATTAGAGACCTTGGGATAGTGTTCTACAATTTGATTGTGGAAGATTGTCTTTCAAGAGAGGTGATGCACTTATGCATTACTTGTGTTGAGAGGTGCATAAAACACACATCAATAGAACTGGTGCTAGAAGGATGGCCACATGTTGAGGCTACAAAGCTGAAATTTGGAAGTTGAAAAGAGCTCTTTCAAGAAGAAATCTGAGATAAGGAGATCTCTTTTAATACTGAAACTTGAAATCAAAAAAAATTGAAGGCAAACAATAGCTGAGTTGAAATGGAGCAGCATGTGCAAATCAGCATCACTTAGCTACGTGTAGATTTAAATAAGAGATTGAGAAGGCCATTGCAGCAATTTGAATTGGCAGACATATTTAGAATTCATGGCACCCGTAGGCACAATGAATTGGAGTGTCTAACCTTCTTGAGTAGGATTGAAAGAGTCTTGCAAGGAGAAATTCCCTTTTGGGAAATATACCAGCCCTTGGCTCCCGAAGACCAAGAATTGACAACCATGGTATCCAGGGCATTTAAAGAGCTAATCCAAGAATGTTTGGGCAGAAAAGATGGACCAGGATTGGAGGAAGTACTAATGTCAAGTTGGTGCAGATTTCACAATGCACCACATTCAGAATTTACTTGTTCATCATGTGCAAACATCATCACCCAAGTCAAGGGTTGTTTGAACAAAGTGGAGCAACCGAACTTCAATAAGAACGAGTCACCCCATGAGGTGGAAGAGTTTTCAACATCTGGAGGACAATACATTGTAGATAAACCAGAAAATCTGACACAAACTAGTGCGGGGACAACAAATGTTGGAGCTGAAAATGAAGAGGAAGGAGCTGATTTCTGTAGGATAGTAGAAAGATTTGATGAAAGTTCAGTCGAAAAGAGGTTAGAAAGCCTTTCCTCTAGCAGCAAAGAGAAATCCTCTAGTCTAGAAGATGAGCCATTGGAAGTTGAAGATGAATTAACAAATTTTGCAGCAGTGCATGCCGAAGTAGCCAATGACAATGTTGAAAATCAACAAGGGGAAAGGGTTGACAACCTTGGGACAACAAAGAATGATGATGAAGAAATAAGTGAAATCAGATTAGAAGACCTCTCCTTTGTCAATGACTATGATCGAGAATCTGAAAATGAAAGTTTGGGGGAGTGGGAACAACCACTCATCACGGCTGCCTACCATCAAGCTTCTTTTTAAAGTGATGATGAGGACCCAGTAGCGGAAAGATATGACCAAATTATCTCCAGATTGGCAAAGGATTGGCCAGATCTGAAATACTAAGTGGATTTGGAGATGATACTACTACCAAATTGGTGCAGACTTCATGATTCATCACACTCAGAGTTCACATGCTGACTGTGCCAAGAAGCCATCAAGCAAGTCAAAGAACAAACAAGGCAGCCAAGCACCCCACTTCCTACAGTTGCTTCAAGGTTGGAATGTGAGGATCAAGAGCTTGAGCCAAGTGAAAACTCAACTGAAGGTAGTCCTCAAGAGGATATTGGTACAGCAATAGAAGAAGGACAATAATACAATATCGAGCTTTCAAGCGATGAATTAGATCAAACAAGAAGGTTGTCCACCAGTCATCAAGAATTTCTCCCTCTTCAAGAGAGTTTAAGCACCATGGATAATGGGCTTTATGGTGAGTCTTTGAAGGAAAATCACATAGTAAATTTTGGCCCCCTTGATGAGGTACCATCAATGAATGACTTCTTTCCATTGGGAACTGCACTGCAGAGGTATGCTCATGCCGAGGAAGGGCACATCCTAGAAGATGGTAGCAATGAAGACATACTCCTTGAGCCTCCAAACGGTGATGCACTAGAGTTTCCAGATTGGGAGAGGGGTTCCTTCTCTGTCTATAGTGATAGTGAGCAAGGGGAAATGAGTGAATGTCATGATGAGATGCATGAATAACAAAGAGATGAAGAAAAAGGTGGGGGTGTTGAGATAGATTCCAACAGAGATGAAGCACCTGGTCGACTACAAGATGCAAATTGGAGTCCTTCCACCATGATTATTGCTGATCCTCCTTCATATTTAGATGGTTGCAATATGGAAAATTCATTTCTATCATTGTCCCACAGTATTGAACACCACATAAATAAGGACAACACTTGGGAAAGGAAGTGGGACAATGTGCTGCCTTTTGAGGACAACAATCAAGTGGACACTAGGTTTGCAGAAAATCAACGAGATGAGGTGTACTTCCTCAAAGAACAACCAAGGGGGATTGTTGATCCCACAAAAGATGTGGAAGAAGTGATTGTTGCCCCTTCTCCCTACCTTATGTAGGCTTGATGCCTGAAATGTTGCACCCTCCACCATGCCTGCCTGAGGTTGCCGATGCAAAGATTGACGATGTAGTGCTCACTCTCAACGATCAAACACTGCCACAATTGCGCAATGAAATCTAGGTTCTATCCTTGCTTGCTCCTGTTAATTTTCATAGCTACACTTATCATTTTGATTATGGCAATGAGGGGAGATAAACGCGTTTATGGATTAACCATGGGTTTAGTGAGCCTCCTCAATTGCTGATTTTCCCTGACCAGGTGACTGAACTTGAGTGCTGCAAGGTTGAATTTCTTTTTTTGGAATATAAATATAAATTTTCATGGTTAAGAATGATAACGATTGCCCATTTGCTTGTGCATGCATTACGAAATCCAATGAGCATTGACATCAACTCGCCTTGCCCGAACATAGTGCTTTGTAAATATCTCTTTGTACATAGCTCATTTTTGAGTAGTGTAGGTTTCTTGTAAATACTATGCTTTCTTGCTTTCCTTAGGTTAGTTGGTTTGCTGTAGGTTGCTTTCTTTAGGGTACTTTCTTCGATGTTTTCTTTCACTGTCCCGTTTTGGTTAGTTTTGGTGTTTTCTTTTCGTTTGCTTTCATTTGCTTTTTGTTTGCTCTCGCTTTGCTGCTGCTTTGCTCAGGGTCCCTTTGCTTTTGGATAGACACATTTGTGTGCACAACAACCATACTTATCACTTGGAGTTGTTCTATGTATTTCTTTGTCAAACTCTAATCAAGTTTTCAGAGTGGATGGTGAGGGTCTTCTATTAGTGTCAAGCGATCTCGATGTTTGATTTAAAGTGGATAAGTCATTGGTTGGTCTGATTTTGAAGTATTATGGAATATTATATCTCTCACATATTTTAAGAATCTAAAGGTCTCTATAGGTCCTTTGCGAAGTCTAGTTAAGTGAAAAATCTAAAATTATGCTTCAACGCCACTGTGATTCTCAACCTTGAGCACGAGCTTCAATGCTTACGAATTGAAATAAAAGGAATTGAAAATTGAAAATCAAAAGAAAAGAAACAAAAGAAAGAAATAAAAATATTGAAAATCAAAAGAAAAGAAACAAAAGAAAGAAAGTAAAATATTAAAAATCAAAAGAAAAGAAATTTAGCTTTTCAGGGGTATCAGCGCAACTCTACCGGGGCTATGGACACCCGACCGACAATAGAGAAATGTTCACGAGAATAACAATGACAACCTCATCGGGGCTATGGATACTTAACTGGTAGTGAGGCAATATCCTAGATGCTTTTGGAGTTAGAATAAAATACATAGCTTAACTTGATGGAGCTTAGGTTCTTGCAACAACTGAAGGATGGGAATTAACACAACTGCACACATTTGGGTTTTCAGCATACTGAAGGTTGGATTAGCTAGTGGTTTTGATCCTTTGGTTGAACATCTGGCTTGTTTTCCCTAGCATGAAGATAAGAACCAAAGATTCTAGGTTCATGATTCTAGTTTGTCATCAAAATTCTGTAGAGCATTTCCCCAGCAAGTTGCCGTTTGTTGTGCATGTTTTACACACATGCCCTACTGTGGGCAGGGATCTCCTCTTTTCACTCCCGACGGCCTGGTTTGCTTCTATCTCATTTTGTGCGCCCCTTTCTTGGAGCCTAAATTGGTCATGTGTCATGAAATGATCAAATTCCCCTGACCAAATTCACCCACCTGAGTTTCGCCAAGTCTTTTTCTTTCACAGAAGTGCCCCTACAGGTTTCCCTTCGCCCGTTGCCCCGACATCCTCCAGGCCTCATCCTTGCTCACTCGATTTGATTTTTCCTTCATTTTGAATTTTGGGATAGGTTTCCCATGGATTTGAGATGTTTTTGTGGTGCTTAAGTGAACTTCCAAATTTTCATTAAGTTTCGGGAAGTTGCAAAAATTTCATTCTGGAACTCCATCGCTTAGAGGTCTGGACTGTCCATCGCCCTTTCAAAACAAAATTCTGGCCTTTGAGGTCTGGACTATCCATCACCCTTTCAAAATAGAATTTCATCCTCTCGGTCCCAGAATGTCCAAACACCCTCCCAATTTGGAAACGGACTTTGACCCACATGCTCAAATTTGATCCTCTCCTGCATGAACTTTTCAAATTCCAAATTTGAAGTCGGGAGAAACCATCTGGGTCGCCCTGCCTTGTTCGCCCTTTCAAAACAACATTCTTGCCAGGGAAGTCTAGCCTCGGGGGCCCAGACTGTCCATCACCCTTTCAAAACAACATTTTGGCTTCCGGGGTACGGATTGTCCATCGCCCTATCAAAACAACATTGCGTCCTCTCGGTCCCAGAACGTCCAAACACCCTCCCAATTTGGAAACAAAATTTGACCCACATGCTCAAATTGGATCCTCTCTTGCATGAAATTTTTAAATTCCAAATTTGAAGTTGGGAGAAACCATTCGAGCTACCCTACCTTGTTCACCCTTTCAAAACAACATTCTTGCCAGAGAAGTCTGGCCTCCGGGGCCCAGACTGTCCATCGCCCTTTCAAAATAGCATTCTAGCCTCTAGGGTCTGGACTGTCTGTCACCCTTTCAAAATAGCATTACGACCTCTCAGTCCTGAAACATCCAAACACCCTCCCAATTTGGAAACGAACTTTGACCCACATGCTCAAATTGGATCCTCTCCTGCATGAAATTTTCAAATTCCAAATTTGAAGCTGGGAGAAACCATTTGGGTCACCTTGCCTTGTTCACCCTTTCAAAACAACATTCCTACCAGGGAAGTCCGGCCTCTGGGGCCTAGACTGTCCATTGCCCTTTCAAAATAGCATTCCGGCCTCTCGGGCTTGGACCATCCAAACTCCCTCCAGTAAACTACTCATGGCAATTCCCACTGAATATTATGATATTTTGATGAGGCATGAATGGATCTAACAAGGATTTTGCAAGATTTGACTAAAATTTTCCTTGATTTGTGTATGAAAGCACTTACAACACTTCATGCATACACATTTCAAGAATCCTACTGTGGGTCCATTAGGGAGACCCATTGAGAAAGCTGAAAAAGAAAAAGAACATAGCTCCTATCACCATTCATTTTATGCCCACCTCTCCTCGTGGAGCCCATAAATAGAGATGGCATTAGAAGGAGGCCTATTCCAAGGAATTCAATGACAAAATGTAAGGGGGGTGGTCTTGAAGAAAGCATAGGGGAGGTGTCCTACTTTTCACCAGATGATGGTGATCTTTAGTGGGTTGTCCACCCAAGTCAGAGGCACCCAACCCATGGATGCTGGTCCTTGGCGAGCCCGTTTGATCCAATGAAGAATTTTGCAAGTCTATCAGGAAGAATGCAACTTTTAGGTAGTTTTAGCTAGAAGAAAAAACTGCTACAACACCTGGGCATTAAAAGACAAAATAGGGAAAAGACAACAAATGTATTTTAAATTGTTGAATATTGTGGGGTAGGTGAAGCCCTAATGTAAGTCAATCCTAGCCATTCATTCGAGCTTTGGAAAACTATAAATAGGGGTCTTCCCCTCATTTGTAAGGGGTTGGAGAGCTGGTGAAAGACATTCCACAACAATAGAAGGAAACATTGCATGATTTATGGGTGTTTCATTTTGAGTTTTCTCATTATGTGTGCATGGTTCTACTTCCCTATTAGTTTAGTTGTTAGTTTCTTGAATGGATGTGATGATGGACATTGTTGTTATAGTATTTGATGAGCTTTCAGCCCATACTTTTGGTACTTGTTGATGACAAGCTACTGTGCAAAGTTAGCCTGGGCTTCTTTATTTGATTGCTGCAACTTAGTTCACTTGCATGTTCATGATGTGTGTATGAAAACTGAAAATCTGCAGTCCTTAGAAGATTGCACTAGTTTTGTGTAATTGTAGGATCCTCTTGGCCAAGCAAAACCTAGTTTAGGGAGTTTGTCTACTGTAGCAGCCTCCATGATCACTGTCCATTCATAGTTTTAGATCCAAGAACCTCTTCTCTTCATTGCCCTTTTTTCTTTTGTTTTTAGTAGTTAACCTTAGGGAAGGTTCCTTGCACATTATAAAGCTAAATCTAATGTTGAAATGGAGTTCTAGAGTGCTGTTTGAACTTGCGACAAATGCACAACAACTCTCCCATCTTAAGAACTCCATTTGTAGATCCAACTTCCCCACTTTGTGACTCATTTGTAAGACCACCTTGTGATTCCAACAAATCACATGAAATAACTGAGATATTCCAAGCACTATCAAGACCTAACATTAGAGACCTTGGGATAGTATTTTGCAATTTGATTTTGGAAGATTGTCTTTCAAGAGAGGTGATGCACCTATGCATTACCTGTGTTGAGAGGTGCATAAAACACACATCAACAACGTCTTTTAATCTTAATCTTTGATTTATCTTTTAATTTGAACCTATCATTCGAAAATAATATTTTTTATAAATTGGCTTTACCTCTATCATTATGACTCCTCCTGCAATCTTATGAGTTTTGGAAGAAAGTTTAGAATCTTCAATGCTTTTCTATTATCATTATCATGAGGACACACTTGCATGCTTAATTAAAATATTAGGGCAAGTATCATACTACAACGAAATGGAGAAGAGTAATGGAGGTGATTCATGGAATTGCATGGATGTTTGGTAAAATTGTTTGTTTATGCATTGTTAATACAACTTTCCATTGTTCTTGATTATTATCTTAGGTTTAGTTTTAAGTTATGCTTGAATTGCTAATCCGTGAATTTTTCATATGCTACATGTGCTACTCTTGAAGAAAAGGAATTCACCTTGAAAAAAATTAGGAATCTGGATTTTGGTATACTAGAATGCTTATTGGACACAAAATATGTCGACCAAATAATGACTATACTGTCTCTACCATTGTCATTTACATTGCACATAACATGATTGAAAATGGTGCTGATTATAACCTATGTGAGTTACTCCAACAATATTTGATGAAGAACCTAAAGGAAATCAGAAAGAGAAAAAAACCTATATTCAAGTATGGTACTTTGATAATCTATTTTCTCTTCTACTTCATGAAGGAAGTATCAGTAGCTAGAAAAGTGGAGTGGACAAGTACAGAACTAGTTACACAATAGATAACAAATCATATGATAAATCTTGGTGGTTTGGATTCTCAAGACAATTCTCTTGCAACATTATTTGGAATGTTTCAAATGAGGATGAATGAAAGAGTAATAATTCCTAAGAATGTGTTGGAAAGGTACTCATGAGACATTTATTTCTTTATCTCTATTGAATTTTTCTTCATGGAAGTAATTGATCCCAAAACTATTTGGATTTATGAGTTGGACTATGAAATGACCAAGGAAGAAGTTGTTAATTATAAATAAGTGCTTTTAAGAATCCCTAAAGATGTTAGTAGACCAATATCAGAGGACAAGACTAGAACTGAAGCCTCCGACAATTTTAGGAGAACTTGTAAGAAAAGGAAGAGCACTATCATTCCGCCGGTTGAAGTTAAACAAGAAGTTGCAAAGCAAGAAGATACAAACATAGAAGAAGGAAGGATGCACACATATGATGCTCAACATGAGCATGAAACCAAAATTAGAGCTATAAGTGTAGAAGACATGGATGAAGCCATGAAATCTTTACAAGAGGTAACCAGGCTGAAACAAACATTAATTTATCATTGTCTACTATGGAAAATTTTAGAAACTTGGTTGATTAGTTGAAAGTTGTCTCTAGATTAAAAGAACAAGCTAGAAGTGGACTAGAAGCAAGGACTATAGAGAAGAGTCTGTTGGATGTTGTCCTTGTGTTGCTGATATGTGGTTGTCATTGATGTCAACATATTAGTATTGGTGATTCTTAAGGCTGTATATGTCGAGGATATTGATAAAATTGTAATATATATGTTTACATGCAGCTAGTGAAGTTGAGAAGGTCAGAGTGGTGGAAAGTTCTGTACTTTGATTTTTAGGTGTTGTGCTCTAATGGGTTTATTACAGAACCTATCTAGTATGTTGTTCAGAAGTCTCAATGGTACACATCAAGATTTGTGCAAGTTAAGTGTTCTGGTGTTCCTACAGTCATTCTGGTATTGTAGCAGTTGTTCTTGGAGGAAGAAGTTGGAATTCTGGCAATTCCAGTTGTTGCGTATTATCCTGTGATGTTCGTGGATGATTCTAGATCATGTTCTATTTTTTTGCATGTCTGCGCTATTTGGTGTGATTGTGATTGAAGATTTTTCTGATGTATGTTTGGGTTTTCATGTTCTTGGCCGACATGATGGTGGTAGCATGTTGTGGATCCTTATGGATTAATTTTTTGTTGTTTTGCATATTCGAGGATATTGATTTGGGTCCTCTCTATGTTGTGACCGACTTGTGTTGGTCCACATTAAGATTTATTCATGTATTGAGGCCGATAGTTGTAATTCATTTATTATTTGTGGCCGACAAAGTTTTTGATGTAAATCCTTGTAGCGGATATATAAGTGTGATCGATTTTCTCTTTTTGATATATGGATTAGAAAGTTCAATGAGTGTATGTGAAGTGTATGTATGAGAAAAGGTCAAATCATTCAAGTGCAAAGTAGAGCGTGAAGAAGTTTGAGCAAAGTTTTTCTATGCCTAACCATAACTATCATGAAGCTTTTGTAGAAGCTACTTTCTCATTTCATCCAACTCAGATGGTTTTAATCTGATTGTCTTATGTAAGGTAGTGAGCCTTCCTTTGAGCAGTGAAATCTAGGCAGTGTGCCTGAATGCAAGTGCCTTCCTTTTTCATTTCTTCATTATAATTTTAACAGGGCATAATTATGGATTAACCTCCATCGTGGTTTTCTCCCTTAATAGGGTTTCCATGCAAAAATCTTGGTGTTATGTGTTTATGATGTGTTGCTTAATTCTTGCTTTCACTATTAATCATCAGATCTGGAATTAAAAGTTAATAAGTTTGATTAAGTGGTAATTTATATTACAACTGATTCACCCCCCCTCTCAGTTGTATCCTCTTATTTTTCCAACAGAGTCTAGAAGATATCAAAAGAAAATGTGTAGATGCGCATCACATAGCTATGTAGGGATTGAAGGATACTCAAATTTGTGAAGAAGAAGCACATAACTTACTATCATACTGCTTGAAGTGGCCGAACAACATTTGAAGTATAAGGGATACAATGAACTCAATTGAAACTCAAATAGGCTATGAAGCATATATTTATGATTTAGCAAGAGACTAGAACAATAAAAAATGGATTGGCTTTATACAACTACATGATAATTTCTTTGCCTTTCAAAATCAGAGGGAAGAAAAAATCAAACAATATATGATGTTAAGGGAGATAGTGAAGATAAAGAATACTCCTATATCTAGTTCCCTTTCTAGTACTAATAAAATCTTAGAAATAAACCTTAACCCTAACACTATGGAAGACGAAGAAGAGTTTCTAATGAAACTTGAATTATAGTGCAAGAACCTAGCAGAACAAAAAAGACTTTGGGAAGAAGAAAAATCTACTTGGAAAGATATTCTAAAGAAGCTCAAAGGATCAACATATTAAGGTTGATAAGTCTTACCTTTACACATAAAATATTTTTTTTTTTGGGAATTCAACATATATATATCTAAGGAAAGCATATTGAGCCTTTGCACAACCTTTTCCATTGATGTCAAAGGGGGGAGAGATAGTGGAATTTTTTTTTGTCAAAGCACTTGGGAAGTGATAGATACATTCTAGGAAAGATGGATGGAAATTTTTTTGCAAAGACAAGTTTATATGTGTAAGGGAGAGACAAGTTTTGACTCAAGTTGTCAATTTTTTTTTGATATGCATGTTTCCATCAATGACAAAGGGGGAGATTGTTGGAAGTTGGAAGTCTGTCATTGATGATGTAGTTTGGAAACATGACCATGAGGTGTACATACATTGGTTGATCTAGTGTTTCCATTGATTTCAACATTTTATGATCATCCTAGAATAGTGGGGAAGTATTTTTGGTGAACTTTGTATAGTACTAGCTGATTCATAAAGCATGGTTTATCAGGAATTTGGCTAAGTGTTTCCATTCTCAGTGTTGTGGCCTAGTGCACCAATTTTTGGGTTTGCACTTCATCACACATTGGCATACTCTTCTAAAACCATAAATACAATTTTGAGTCTATAAAATAGAGCAACATTCAAGTTTTTGTGACATTTTTTACAGTTTCTAGAAGGATACGAATGACAGTGTGTAGCTCTATCTATCATAGTTATCTTTTGTATAGTGTACCAATGTGGGAGATTCCACACTTCTTTGCAAATAATTATTTTGTCTTGTGATGATGAAGATAAGATAATTAATATTGGTTGAATGAGAATTTGATGGAGTATTGATTTTTGGGATCACACGGTTGATGAAATTGCATGAGCTCTTGAAGACTTTATGTTTAGGTCTATTTTGGGCCAGCTTAACACGATTGATATTTTGTAGAGAATATTTGAGAAACTCTATCTTATGTGGGATTTATATTTTGGTTCATGTTGACTTATCTTGATGTAAAATGAATTTTGATCTAAGGTGCTAAGTGTGGATGAAATGCTTTGGGGATGACATGTTTAATTTTTGTGTGCCACTTCTAATTAGGCCATATATATATATATGAAATTATCACCAAAGTTGAAAAAGGTGTAAGAGGGAAGTAGTGTGTGTGTATATATATATGAAATTATCACCAAAGTTGAAAAAGGTGTAAGAGGGAAGTAGTGTGTGTTTGGTGTAAAAGAGTGCAAAAGGAATATACAATATGAAAATGTGGTAGAGCAGAGAAGATTGCATGCAATTTATGACATGTATGGTGATTCACCTACATGTGTGTGATGCAGTGTTAAGAAGATTGTGAACATAGTAAAGTATCAATTCAGACAGTGTGAAGAACATTTTTTACCTCAATGGAATTGTAATATAGCATATGGTAGATGATATTGTATCACATCAAATAGGCAGTGTTGCCAACCCTCCTTTGTTCTTACTTAGTGAGTTGTGAGATTTTTTCTGGAAAATGTGTCCTAGTAGTGAGCCTTTTGTAATATCTTATACTTGGATATAATATATTGTGAGCTAGCCCTCACCATGGTTTTTCCCTTTCTGGGTTTTCCACATAAAAATATTGGTGTTCTTGTGTCATGTGATTCTTTGGTTGCATTCATGCTTTCATTTTTCATTGCAGTTATTTCTTTTTAGTTAATTGGATGGGTTGTGATTAAATGGTTTAGAGGAATACTGATTTACCCCCATCTTAGTATTCCAAGTGTTCAACATATAGATCCATTCCTATTGCACTCTACTAATCTGATCACTCCATCTTCTACATATTCTGATTTCACCCCATCTAAGTATGTGAATGTAGTCTCATTCACTCATATTCTTCATTTAGAGCATGTGAATGATGTACCTAACATTACATTCACTTCACATGATTTTCCTTTGAACAAGGATGTCTCTCTGCTATAAATTTTCACTTGTATCAATGGTAATATCATAACCAACATTATGGTGGATCTTTTGAGCTATGTGAATGCCATTATAGAGAAGACTTTTTCTATCAACAACTTATATAAGGAGAAATATGATGAATCACAAGCTACCCTTCACACACATGATGGGTTTTCTATTGCACCTATTGGTAAAATTCATTTTTCATTCCTAGTAGTACCTAAGGCTTTGGATGTCTCATTTGTTGTGGTTCTTGAGTCTGAATTGTTCAGAGTGAGGCTATACATTCCACTGTTGGTCTCCATGAATGTAATCTCTTTAGTAGTCCACAAATGTTTGAAGTTTCCCATGAGGGTACCATGCATACTATCTAGGATATTGGATATAAACCACTGTTATCACATGGAGGCTTCTCTCTTGACCAATTTTGGCCCACCCCAGTTGTACCCCTCCCTCCTAGGGGGAATCTATTAGATAGAGCATATTTTAGATACAAAACTGGAGGATTGGCATTAGAGGGTGGTTTTCCCCCATCTCCTTATGGTATTTCTCTGAAGGATTCCATGCATGCACAATAACATGCTTCATCTTCCACCCCTCTGAAGGGGAAGGAAAAGATTGCTCTTCCCTTGGAGCCTTCCCCCTCTTATTCTTTTGTAACTTTTGCTTCTTCTTCTTATCCTTTGGAGGCATCTTCTATTATTTCTACTGTGCATACCACAAGGAAAGGAAAATCACCCATGTTGCAAAAATCAAAGTCCTAAGTTTTTAGCTTCCTATCTTTCCCACAATTCTCCAACCCACCCTTTATGGAAATGGGAAGCATTCTCATGGAGTGGTCCCTTTGTCTCAACCTTTGTGGCCTCTACCTATTCCTCTACCTACCTCTAAGGCAGGGAAAGGAAAGAGGCCCATTGCTGAGATGCATATCTCTATCTCTACTCTTGTGCCTCCTCCTCCTACTCCTTCTCAAGAGCTTCCACCAACAATAGTTATGAAGGATACTCTTGTGGTTGAGAAAGATCCCATATCCTCTTCTTAGGTTGTGTCTTCTAGTTCCCACAATTAACATAACTGGCTTGTACATGAGCATAAGCACCAGAAAAAGGCTCTAGCCAAGGAGAATGTTGCTTTAGAGAAGATTGAGGAGGAGCTTGTCATTTATGCTCATACTTCTTTTATTGTTTATTCTAATCCTATCTTTTCTTCTGCCTTAGTTCCCATTGCCTCAATTCTTCATCTGAATTCATAGGTGGATCTAGATGACTCCCCCCCAAAAGGGTGTAGGTTTTCCTCATTCCCTTGGTAGATCCTTGCCTTCTTACTTTAATCCTTAATATTCCCCCTTTTCTCATAGCTTGTGGACATGCCTCACACAAAGGTGGTGTCGTTTGTGGCTCCATATCTTTTGTTTTTTTACTTTTGCTTCATCTATGGGGATTTTGCATCCTCATGTAGGAGCAATCATGTATCAGCCAAAAATAATTATTTTCTTACATTGCATTTAGTAGTAGTTTCGGTATTTCATTCTACATTTTATCACAATTTCGTTTCTTAGCTTTCAAAGCAAGATATAATATATTCACATTGACATCTATCACATATCCAAATTTCACATCATTTTCATTTTTCTACCGAAGTTATCACTCTTAGAATTTAATTTTGATCACCAGCCAGAGAATTTGGGACCGACCTGGTCCAAATTTCTTAGTTCAGACCTATTCTAGATTGTGCAGAGCTTAATGGGACATCATACAAGCATCTTAGGTTCATTGGGACCTACCTTGGAAATTCACAAGTCATATCTTTTTGTGTGGAGTTATCTCTTCATAGTTTGTGGCCCACATTCATATGTGATCATTCATTAGGTTATTAACCCTTGTGGTTGATGCAAAACTTTGTTGGAGCTTCAAAATCCTATTTTAAATCATTTGTAATCATTTAGGAGGCAGTTCATTTAGTTTAGTTTTATAATAGTAGTTAGATTTCACATTAACCCTTCAGGGGAATGTAATAAGACCTTTGTCCAATTGTAATGTTGAATGCCTTTGAGGCTTGTGATCCATAGATATTTTCCCATGAGGGATATGATGTATGTAAGATTATCATTTCAATAAAGTTTCATGTTCACATATCAGTTTTTGTGTTAATTCCATTGTGTTGACTCATTGTTGCATGGTTTGGACAGTTCCTTCTAGAGCCCTCCTACCATGACTACACCAAGTGGTATTAGAGAAATTTTGTGAGTCCTAAAGGCACTCCTTGAGATGAATAGATCATCGACTTGAGGAATATTGCATTCATTTTTAACCGATTTGAAAATTGTGAGATAGTTGAACCCCTTATAGCTAGATCATCCAATTGAGGCAATTGCACTAGATTCGAGGGGAGATATGCCACCAAGGAGAGCACCTGCTATGGTGAATTTTGTTGGAAGAATGGATGAAATGTTAGAAATTATTCATGAGATGCGAGTTATATTAGATGTAGTTGAAGAAGATAAAAGGTGAGGCCTAAACCCTAGGAAAGCAAATGAAAGTGATGATGAAGCAGATCATGTGAATCAAATTGCAGAAGCCTTAGCTGAAGAAGAATAATAATTAGATCAAATGAAGATGTTGAAGGAAATTCAAAGATTGGAAAAATACCTAGAGTTGAAATTGGAAATTACATGAGAAATTTGAATCCTGAAGAATTGATTGATTGGATAAATGAAACAGAGGAATACTTTGAACATGAAGAAATTGAAGATACAAAAAGAGTTATATTTGTGAAAACAAAGCTAAAAGGACATACTGCTTTATGGTGGAAAGAAGTTCAATTGGATTGAAATAGAAGAGGGAAAGAAAGAATCAACAAATAAGATAGATTGGCGATAAAATTAAAGAACCAATTCATACTAGTAGATTATGAACTTGAATTGTTGAAGAGATTGTGGAACCTGAGACAAAAGGAAATATTTGTGAAGGAATATATCGAAGAATTCTATAAGATGATAATCGAAATTGGTCATAGTGAAGCAAGCGAAGAAAAGGTTGCAAGATACATCAATGAACTACGACTAACATTCAAGAAGAATTGGGCCTTGTGAAGATGACATCAGTTGAGGAAGCATATCAATTTGCATTGAAAGTGGAAGAGAAGCTAAACAATAAATTTGAACAAAGGAAGAGAAGTGCAAGAGGAATATTCTAGAAGAGTGGACCAAAATTCAGAGAAAGAACCTACATAGGGCATAAAAAATATGTGAAGCCTGATGGAACCCTTCAGTAATTTTGGTTACATCCTAAATTTTTGTGAAAGTCTGGGTTGATCCTTTGTGTCTGATTTAAGGTCATGTTCCCATCACTGTGATAGGGTTTTATATTCATAAAAAGTTCAAAAATTGGCCTAAAACCCTTGGTCATTTTAATTTTACATTGACTTGTTGTCCCCATTCCCGATCACTTAAGTGGTCACTTGTGCCATCGTAGTCATTTATTTACTAGCCCCTAATCTTAGGTTTGTCGATCGCCTTAAAATTATCCTAGTACTAATGGTCAAAGGCTTAATCTTAAAAATATGAATCCTTAGCACTTTATCATTATGGGTCAATATCTCATTCACCTAGGGATAGCCCCTTTTTATAAATAAATTTTGTGGCATGTGCAAAATTAAGCTTCGTATGGGCTATCTGATTGAAGGAATTAATCTCATATGTTCCCCGTATGCTTGTGCTAGTTTATAGTTTGTTATTTTATTCGCACGGGCTGGTGGGCTTCAGCCACATGTCTCATATAATGGTGGACCTGGTCTCTTTGGTAAGGATGACTGGTGCTTCTCAAGGAGGATTGACGATTGATGGAATAAAGACGTGGCCATATCTGTGTCACTCCCTATGAGCCCATCTTTTTTTATTCCATATTATTTTAAGGATACAGGCTAGCGGGCGATGGCCATGTGGTATTGTTTAAAAGTGGGACATGTTCCTTCACAAGGTGGTGGGTGTTGTTCGAGATTTGATCAATGGTATACAACACAACCCATGTTATCATTAGGGCTTCTCCCCATGCTCCCATCCATCTATAGTAGTAAGAAATGATAGTCATATGGGTTGGCGAGTGGTGTGACACCTATTATCATGGTGGGACCCACTGGGCTTTGAAGATGAAGCTTTGTTTTGAAAAAGATTGAATTCGACGATTGATGACAGGTGATGTGGCTAAATCCTGGCCACTCTCTGCCATCCTATGTAGGCCTTGCCTATGTCCTATATCTTTTGATGGGCAAGTGGGCATATGCCATGTGGAATTTCTAAAGGGCTTGGCTGGTTTCTAATGAAGATGGAATATTTCCAAATTTGGCTGAAAGGATACTATTTCTAAACTGTTCTATTTTCAGCTTTGTTCTTTAAGGCGCATGCTTGAGATTTTGGCCGTCAGTTCTGACAACCATTGATACATGCGAAAAAGGTGAAAACAAAGCATGGTAGTGTATGAACCGATATTTTGAGATTGGATCAAGATCCATCCCCACTATTTTTCTTTACAAGAGGAAGCACAAGTGAAATAATTCCTACAGGTGAGTGGGTAATTATGGCAAGAAAGTTCTAATTGATGGTAGGTACAAAATAGATGTTTATCTACTCAAAGATTTTATGTTTTAAAAGGAGCATTAAAGCACAATTAAAACTTAATTATAAGTGGTTGCATGGTGATCTACCTATTGATTCATCTTTCAAATCATGATCAACGATAAAGATTAAAAGGATCAAGGAAAACTATTGTCAGCTCACGCGCACAAGCTTTCTTTGAAGAATTAATGGTTGGCACACTTGCATGGCTCATTATAAGGACTGATTGGTATATGGCTCTTTCAAAAGTTGCATTGAGTTTTGAGTTTGAGAACAAAATTGGTAGATGTCTTCTGAGAGGATGAGTAAGCCCGAAGGGTTTATTAAGCCAGTCTGGAGGTCTAGGAGATTAAGTTTGCTCGAACTTGAGAAGAATACTCAAGTAAATGAAGTTGATATGCAAGGAGCTCCTAATACACCAAAGAATAGAAGCATACGTAGAAAATTTAAGAAGTATGGTGTTAGGAGCAACTACCACCTAAGGAACCAAACTATTTCAGAATTAGTCATGTTCAAAGGCAAGGAGTTGGTGGAATATGAAAAGAAGACAAAGAATAGGTGCAAGTATCATAAGGCTTGTTTGGGAGAACTTAATTCTTCTGGTGAGTTCTCTAACAACCCTTGAGACAATGAGGGTGACACTAATTCTAAGGGGGATTATTATCCTCTCTCCTTGGTACCATCTGATGATTCCAATGACATGGTGGTGACGGTTCCTCTAGTTCCACCACGAGTAAGGCATGGGCTAGTATCCTCTAAGGCTAATGACTTAGAGTGATGTCTGTGCCCAATTTTTGTTTTTGATGAAACCATAACCCTTTTGTCAGGATTTTCCTATTCAACGTTCATGTGATTTCTTGTTTCTAGTGTTGATGTAAATTTTTTTCAAGCTGGTGTATAGGAGAGGTGCCATATTTCCTAGCGGTGGGTTATGCACATGTTTTTGCTGGTGTTGCGAGTGGAGAATCTTCTTTGGTCAGCAAGGACGAAGATGCTACTACTACAACCGATTCTACCTTTTGAGGAGTTGGTGGGTCTACATGTAGGGGATGTGGAATGTTGCCTTTTACTCTTCCATTTTCCTCAATAATTGCATGTAACCAACTAGGGACGTCTCAAATTTTGGTGTAGATGATCTAAAAATGAAATGAAATGTAAATGGAATTGAGCCTAATGCTTGTCGCTCCCTTATTTTATGAAAGGGATTTTTGGGCTCATTACAGTGGTCGTACTTTTGAGTTTCAATAGGGTTTTGGGTGAATGCTTATCTCAAAAAAGGTATTTTGAATAGGATAAGGGTAAATAGTCTAGTATATGGTCTTGGGGAATGATGTTCTATATGTAACAGTCTTAAATTAGTTTTATATAAACTACTGATGTAGAAATGAATCTTTGTCTAGAAACAAATACTCTCCTATGTATACTTCTTACAAGTTATAAATGAAAATTCTAATGATGTTATCATTTATATTCAAATGGTTATATTTGAATGTACTATTCTATTCTCACCTTCAACTCAAGGAGTTGATTAAAATGATTGAAGAGGGTATAAACTTTGTATGAAATTGCTTAGGATTGATAAGTAGTGAATGTTTCTTTTAGGCATTTTGAGTTTTCATAGTCTACAAAGTAGTATGAGGGTAGTTCATCTACTTGTAAAATTGAGTAGTTCATATATTATAGATCCTTACATATTTGAATCCATTGCTCCAATTGTTAAGGCACTGGCCAGTTTATTAGAGAATCTAGCATGAAGAATGAGAAAGTAGCACATATAGCCTTGAACTTAAAATAAGAAAAATATCCATTTAAGATCTTTGTTTAATGAATTACGTGTGGGATGGAAATATTATGATTCATAGAAAATAAGTAGTCTTTCACTTAAAAGATATGCCAAATCTTCAGTGGGATAGGTTTTATTTGCATATAACTAGGAATCAATCTATTATTAATTTGATATATTTCATGAAGATGTAATTTGGGATTACCCTCCCTAGTTTAATAGAGCCAAAAGTGAAGGAGTAAGGATCATAAAATCCTAGGCTCATTGTGTTGGCCACTAACCTCACAATTTCTTTAGTATAAGAGCTGGCAACTTTTTAGAGAATTGTTAGCATCTGTTGGAAAAATCACCAACAAAGCCCTACTAGAGTGAAGAAAAGGATGCTAATTCATACCAAAAAGGAAGGGGAGATAGAAATTTCTACCACAGTGATAGAGGAGGCCATAATTCTTATCACAATGATGAATACCAGAGAGATGAAGGAAGATATGAGAGAAAACCATTTAGAGGAACCTGCTTCAAGTGTGGAGGTGAAGGACATAAAGCATTTGAGTGTCATCAAGGAAGTACTGCAAAGAAACCTAAGCATACCAAAATAATAGCTTATGTGGATGAAGAACATGTTGGAATCCCCAATTCAGTGGGAAGCCCGAGAAGGGCGAATCATTGGTGATGAGAAGATATTTGATGCATGAAAAGTTGATTGAGAAGCCAGTGCAAAGGAAGAGTCTATTCAAAACCAAATGTAAGTCTAGAGGAAAGGTATGTAAAGTTATCATTGATAGTGGTAGTACTAATAATCTAGTTTTAGAATAGATGGTAACCAAGTTGAAATTGAAGAGATTGAAACATCAAAAAACCTATATGATAGCATGGGTCCAAGATGAACATATGTATTGGTGAATGAGAAATGCTTGGTGAAATCTCATATTGGATCATATAAGGATGAAATATTATGTGATATTATGCCCATGGATGCTTGTCATTTACTATTAGGAAGACCATGGAAATATGATAAGAAATAAATTCATGATGGAAGAAGGAATACCTGTACTGTGACATCAAATGGAATGAGAATCAAGTTGATACCTTTAGAGTAAGAGGAGAAAATTGAAGTTTGTGGCACTGCTAGACTATGTTTGGTAGATGGAAGGAAATTTTTGGATGGTTTGAGGCATGAGAACATGTGTTATGCTTTTATTCAAAGGACTAGTGGAAATCCAAGGGTGGAGAACCCCACTGTAGAATGAGAAGAAATATCTAAATTGTTGATAGAGTATGAAGATATCATTCAATCTAGAGTATTAATCATTACATAGACCTCATACCAGGAGCAAGTTTTCCAAACAAGGAAACACATAGAATGACACCGATAGAGAATGTAGAATTGAATTGGTAGATACAAGAGTTGTTGAGGAAGGGATTGATAAAATAAATTTTAAGCCTATGTGCAATACTTGCTGTAATTACACCTAATAAGGACAAAGAATGGAGAATGTTTAAAAATTATAGAGCAATCAATAGGATCACTATCAAGTATAGATTTCCAATTCCAAGGATGGATGACATTATGGAATATTTGAGTGGAGCATTTAAGTATTTTACAAACATTGATCTCAAGAGTGGATAACATCAGATCAGAATTAGAGAAGGAGATGAATGGAAGACTGTATTTTAGAATAATGAGGGATTGTATGAATGGTTAGTAATGCCTTTTGGATTGACCAATGTATCGAGGAATTTCATGAGATTGATGAATGAGGTATTGATGAAATTATTGGGTAAGTTTTTCATTGCTTACTTGGATGATATTATGATTTTTAGTAAGACCATAGAAGAACATTTGTGGCACATCTGACAAGTATTACAAAGGTTGAGAGAAGAGAATTTTTTGATCAATGTCAAGAAGTGTACTTTCATGAAGAAAAAGTTGGTATACTTGGGATTTTTCATTTTTGTAGAAGGATTGAAGATGGATCTACAAAAAGTGAGAGCAATTTTTGAGTGGCCTACATTGATAAACATTGGAGAAGTCAGATCATTCCATGTGTTATCTAGTTTCTACCAGAAGTTTATTAGAAATTTTAGTAGTGTTTGTAACACCATGATGAAGACCATGAGATAAGATAAGAAATAATTTAATTGGACATCCAGAGCACAAAAGAGTTTTGAATTGTCGAAGCAAAAGGTGACAAAGTAGCTAGTATTAACATTACTGGATTTTGACAAAGTATTTCAAGTTGATTGTGATGTGATTGGAAATGCAATTGGAGCTGTGTTGAGTCAAGAAGGATGACCTATAGATTATTTCAATAAGAAGAAAATGATGCTAGAGGAAGATAATCAGTTTATGATTAGGAATTTTATACCATAATTCAAGCCTTGAAGAAGTAGAGATATTATTTGTTGCCCAAGGAGTTTGTGTTATATACAGATAATCAAGCTTTGCAGTATTTGAACAACCAGGGAAAATTGAATCAGACACATGAGGTGGGTTGAGTTCTTATAGAGTTACACACTTGTGTTGAAGCATAGGAGTGGTAAGTCAAACAAAGTTGTAGATGGATTTAGTAGGAGAAGGAATTTTCTAATAGAAATGAGGATATAAGTATTAGGATTTGAAGAATTGAAGCATATGTATGAAGATGATGCAAATTTTGGTAAAGAATGGACAACATGCAAGGAACCAGTAGTGACAGACTGAAGCCAATGGTTGGACTATTTCTTTCAAGAAGGTATGTTGTTCAAAGGAAATCAACTATGTATTCTAAGAAGTTCAATGAGGAATAATTTGATCAAGGAGAAGCATAGTGGAGGTTTAGTAGGAAATTTTGGAGTATATAAGATAGTAGCTTTGGTGTGAACACTATTATTGGCCATAGATATATAAGGATGCAAGAAAGTATGTTCAAATTTGTAAAAGGGAGTAGTCAGAATACTGGATTATATAAACCTTTAATAGTATTGGAAATACCTTGGAAAAATATAAGCATGAATTTTGTATTGGGATTACCAAGAATGTAGAGAGGTTATGATTTTATAATTGTAGTAATGGACATGTTTTCTAAAATGAAACATTTCATTCCTTGTAAGAAGACTAATGATTTTGTGCATGTTGCTGACTTATTTTTCAAGGAGATTTTGAGATTGCATGGATTACCTAAGAGTATTGTTTCAAAAAGAGACACAAAGTTCATTGGGTACTTTTGGAGGACATTATGGAAGAAGATGAAGACATATTTGAAGTTCAATTCAGCATATCACCTACAAATAGATGGAAAAATGGAAGTGGTATTTATAGAATTATGGGTAACCTATTGAGAATTTTGGTAGGAGATAAGACAAAAAGTTGGGATATAGTTTTACCATAGGAATAGTTTGCATACAATAATTTAGTTAGTTAACTAGAGTACATGAAAGACACAATTTGAGATTTTTATTAGAACACATCCTAGAGGATTTACAGAGTTAAGGGATGTTATTATGGAGGATAAAAGGAGTGTGGAGGTAGAATAGTTTGCATATTTCGTGGAGATATTATATAATTAGGTCCGCAAGCATTTTGAAGACACAAACATTAAGTATAAGGAGAATGTAGATGAGTACCAGAGACAAATATTTTTTTGTTGGAGATGAAGTGATGATATATATGAGGAAGGATACATTTCCAATTGACACACATAATAAGTTGAAGATGAGGAAGTTTGATTTAGGAAATGCATATGAAGTGGAGTTATCGAAGAAATTGGGTATATCACCTATTTTCAATGTTGCAAACATATATGAGTTTCATGAAGGATAGTCAAGTGGTATTAGCGGTGAAGTAGATTTAAAGGAGAAGTTGCCACATTAAGAACTGGAGGAGATTGAATAGATTTTGGATGCTAGAACTAGAAGAAGGACTAGGAACAAGCAGTACTAATAATATCTTGTGAAAAGGAAACATAGACCAGTGGAAGATTCATCATGGATTTCTCAGGATGAGGTGGACCATCTTGGTTTTCCTCTTAGCCCTGGAAAGTGAGGAACTCACTTTTCTTCCAACCTTGGGTGTCTAATATAGGAGCATCCCTGGTTATAAATAAATCAGGTTTATCAACCAAAAATAATTATTTTCTTGCATTGCATTTAGTAGAAGTTTTAGTATTTAATTTTACATTTTACCTTAGTTTCATTTCTCATCTCATGGTGTACGATATAGTATCTTCACATCAACATCCATCACATATATAGATTTCACATTGTTTGCATTTGTATACTAGAAGTTATCGCTCTCAAAATTTCACTATTATTACCACTCAAAGCATTTGGGGTTGACTTGGTCTAGATTTCTTAGTAAAAACCTATTCCAGATCATGTAGAGCTTAATGGAACATCATACAAGCATCTTGCATTCATTGGGACCTACCTTGGAGATTCAAAAGTCATATCTTTTCACGTGGAGTTATCTCTTCATATTTTGTGGCCAACATTCTTGTGTGATCATTCATCAGGTTATTAACCCTTGTGGCCAATGCAAACCTTGTTGGAGCTTGAGAAGCCTATTTATAAGAATTTGTAATCATTTAGGAGGTAGTTCATTTAATTTAGTTTTAGATCAATAGTTAGATTTTGTGTTAACCCTTTGAGGGCATGTAATAAGGCCTTTGGCTGGTTGTAATTTTGAATGCCTTTGTGGCAAGCCAGTGAGCCCTGGATATTTTCCCATGAGGCATATGTTGTATGTAATATTATCATTTAAATAAAGTTTTATGTTCACATATTAGTTTCTTGTGATAATTATTCTTTGTCGACTCATTAATACATGGTTTGGATAGTTCCTTAAGGGAACACTCCTATCACGACTACACCACATCATTCATTGAAGTGCAAGCTAGAAGATGACCTCACCTTGGGTGAGGGCCATAAGAAATCTTATTCTTCTCTTAAGTCTTGTTCTACTCTATCTTGCACCATCCTTATGATAGAGTCAACACTAAATTCACTGAAGTTAGTCACCACCCCTCTTCCTGAGGTTGGTCATGACTCTTGGGTGTCTTATCCCCCATTTTCTTAGTTGACACAAGCTACTCTTGAAAGGTACATGTTCAATTACCTGGAGGACATCCCAACTTGGTCCTCGATCTTTGCAAGATCAATGAACTTTTTCTTACAAGAGTTCTATGATGAAGACCTCGAGGGGCCTTCTTCCTTAGCCCTTGTTATATGCAAGTTGTTTAGTATTGTCCTTGTTATCCATCCTCCCTTACAATGATCTATATTGGGAGTAGGATGATCTGTTTGTGGATTTGGATTAGGGTGGAACCTTCTTCTACATATTTAGATTAGTTTTGTGTTATTTTTTATGCTCCCCTGTGCTTATTTTTATTTTTTCATGTTCTCACCAAGAGGACCATTGCTACCCTTATAGGTGCTCAGACATAGAAGAGAAACTCTATCGTAAACTTATTCTATTTGTCTCATCATTCTTTTATATGTCATAATCTTGACTTTCCACATCAGGGATGATGCAAAGTGTTGGGGGAATTTTGGCATTCTTCCATGTTGAACCAGTTTTTATTTCCATTTTGTCTTCATGTACTCTTCACATTTTGATGCATTTTTGGATTGATGACATTTCATATATATTATACTATACTTATTTATCTATATCTATGAGCAATTCTGACCTTGAATGATTAGGTCCCCTTGTGCTCTTGATTTATTTGTCTCTAATATTTTGCTTTGTGATACTGTGGTTTCTATATTTTATCCCTCACATGACAACATACCATGAAAACATATTTCTATGTGTTTTGTGTCACATGTGATTTATCTTGTCTTTCTCTTCTCCTTAGAATGACATGGGCTCCTCTACGTAGCACACATTATTCTAAGGGGGGTTATCTATAACAAAGGGGATCTGCAACTCTCAAGTCTCTAGGATAGGGAAGAGTCTATAGGGATCAAATAGCCCTAGGTTACCTCAAATGATAAATATCAAGGACAAAATGACAAAGGATGAAGGAAAAAACTATTTTTTTGGGTTTTTGGAATGTAAGACTTTAGGAATTAGATGAGCAGACCTCATAGGTCTCAGGTGATAGACTAACTGGCTCTCAACTAGAGGAAGGAAGCATGGGTCAAGGACAATAGTATGGTGTGCTAGTGTATCTATGGCATGTTGGCATCTCGTATAGATAGAGAGAAAAATCTATGACTAGAAACTCTTAGGGTCTACTAATAATCTGAAAGCTAGAATATGACAGTTTTTTAACATAAATAATGAAAAGTAGGAAAATGCATGAAATAAAAAGTAGTTTAATAAGAAGAATTCTATAACAATAAATAATCAAATCTATAACATAAAAAGGCAAGAGAGAAGGAGAACTTCAACTCAATGTGGGTCCAGCCTCCTGCAAGCTCCTCACGAACAAGGTACCTACATACGTGGAGACAAAAAATGTTGGGGCTATATTTTGGAGCTTACATTAGACAAACCCCTTCTTATGATGTTTCCACCTCCATAGACAACCAAATAAATATTAATAGAGAAATATTGATAATGAAAATAATAAATGAGACATATAATAATCACATACAACAATATGCTAACTATAAGTGAGATAACACAATAAAATGGTAAAGAGTTACCCTCCCATCTACAAGCTTGAAGAAGTTGAGAGGAAGGATGATAGCTTCAAGAGCACAAGATGATCATGAAAGTGGAGTAGAGCTTGAAAACTTGTAAGAAAAATGGTGTAGAAAGTAAGAAAGGAGAATATAATTTGGGGAAGCAAGAATGGAGTTGTAGAAGTGAGTAGAATAGTGAATAGAGCTGAATGGGATGAGAAAGGTAAGTTCAAATTTGAGTTTTGAGGTTAAAAAGAAGAAAAATAGGTGAGGTGGCATCAAATACGGGGTATGATGAAACTCTTACAGACCTATTCTTCTTTAATTAATTAGTAAATGAGATACACACAATAAAATGATTATCAACCCTTAGATGAATCAAATCAAAGTGTGAATCTACAAATTTCCTTTTTGTGTCAGGACGGGGGTCTTGGTCAAACAACACTTTGGGGAGAAAAAAAAAAAATAGTAAATCAATACCAAAATGCAATATAACACTTGGAACAACAAGATTAAGTTCAATTTTGATAGAACTAGAAAAAAAAATGTAGATCAGAGAAGGGTAGAAGCATATATACTAGTCAGCAAAAGTTAATTTTTGAAGTTGATTTGGGACTCATTTTCCCAAGGGTGAATGGGTCCTGAGTTAGGGTAAATGTCTAAATTTTTTGGGAGCCTCTATATATTTGAATCTTATAATTTGTCCAAATTTTAGGTTTGAAAAGCCATAAATAAATTATGTAAGTGAATTTCCTTGAGATGACAACTTTTATGAAAACTTTTGCAACTTTGATATCTTCTTCAATTTTTCTCCTCAAGAGATCTTCAAGATTTCTTCCACCTAAATATACAATCAAAAATCAAGAGGGAATTTTTTTTTGTTTTTGGTGAAAGGGGTTTGCCTTGGTCAAACCCCATTTTGGTAATTAAACCTTGAAATGAAATGAAACATGAAAAGAGAATGAAGAATGAACAAAACAATGTTATCACTCAACAAACCCTTGCATAAACCTTGGAATATAAATCTACAACTTGCATGAAATGAATTCAATGGAAGTGGATCTTGAACCTTGGATCTTGACTTGAAATAATGCTTTGAACACTTGAATGGATCATGAAACTTGTATCATCATATTAGCTCCAAAACATGCATTATGCAAGAAGATTTTGACATGACAATTGGATCTTGAATGCTGCAATAAATCTTCAATAAATCTGCCTTTAAATGCCTTGAATTTCTCTTGAAATACTCTTAATCATCAACTTTAGCTCTTGAAAACTCTATGTAAAACATAGTGAAATGACCTTATATTTATAGATATGTGTCCTTAATTTCTCAAAATTCAAATATCACAAGCCGACATCTAAATATAGAATTGAATATGTTAAAATATTGCCAAAAACATAATTTAAATTTAGGTCCTAGGTCTAAGGGAGGACCCAAAATGTAGGAAACACATTGCTCAATGAGAATTGTTATGTTAAGGCATTAATGAATGTTGGGTTTCCTCTTTAGAAAATATAATGAAGTAGGTTTGGTAAATGAATTAAAGGGCCAATTAAGGAAAATTAAGCTCAATTAATTAAAGGAGCCCACAATAAGTGTGAAAGTGTAAAGGGGCACACTTTACAACACCAAAATAAGGCGGAATTAAATCCAATTTAACTAGGAGGTCCCAAAAAAGCATGAAAATGTAAAAGGGATACATTTTTCTACACTACAGAGGCAAAGGAAATGTTTTCAGGCAAGTTGGTAGTTGAAAGAGGCATTACATTCTAAGGGTGGTAGGAACATTAACATCCCAATGTCCATTGAACTAAGAATCTTATTAGGACACTAGCAAGGTTGTAACATGCCAATTGTTCTACCAAAAGTTTTTACTATGTTTTGACTTCAAGTAAATAAACTAAGATACCATTCATAATTACAATAAATTTTTTTATTTTCAACATAAGATAATTAAACATATTTGATGTAAAAATATTTCACCTTCTCATTTATTTTCAAAGAAATATTACAATTTTTCTTAAGTAAATATTTCACATTTTACAAACACAAGATATCATCCACTTTTACAACTTCCATAGAAAATGGACATAAGATACATACATTGCTTGACTGAGCATCATGGCACTAGGAATATAATGGTCCAAGAAATCCCTAAATAAATCTTGGCCCACCAACTGCAAAGCAGAAGCATCAATCAAACAATTTTTTCCCAACCAAAGACTTATTGTGGTCCCCCACACATCTATCAAATTGATGGATGGCCCTATTGTTGATGATGTTTTTTGCATAACAATAAATTAGACATAATATGATATCCTATCTCTCTTGAAAGGTAAATCTCTATCAGAAAGCCTCAAGAGATAACCCCAAGGTCTCTAATATCAACTCTTGACAACACAGTGAAACAACTTAGAGATAATGTGAATATTATTGGTAATCACAAAGGGGCCTTACAAACAAATGTTAGATCTTTAAACTTATTAGATTTTGCAATGTATTGATACTTGAAATCTTAAATCTAACCTAGATTCAAAGAAATAACAAAAGATAAGGGTTCAAGTGAGATCATAAGATTAAAATTACTCCTAATATCAACAATTCCAATGATAAAATACTTGAAATGGACCAATCCCTCAAAACTATATCTTGCTTAACCCAGATTTCATCTGCAATCTTACAGAAATAGTGCAATCTTCTAAGGAATTAAATATTTTTAGATCATGAGACATTCCTTCATACCAAAACTATTTTTCAATAGAAATGAATAAACACTCACAATTGAACTAAGCACATAAATATAAGGTCCAGGCTAACTTTATACAATAACCCACAATCAGTCAGTTGCTAAAAGTATGGACTAGGGATTGCTACCAAAACTTCAAACATCAAATCATAAACACCATCGAATCATACCTAACTCAAAATCTAACATATATCCAATGTTTTCAAAGAAATATTGAGAAATAGAATAATAAGAACCATGCAAGATAAATCAATACAAGAAAGAGAACCAAAGAACAAAGTCTTCACTTATATTGAATCACCCAAAATTTTGCAACAATTCTAGTATTTAGTATTATAGCACTTGCTTTTAGAATAAACTAACTCCTAGCTCTAGCTCTTGCTCTATAACTTAGCTTGCTCCAAAATCTAACCCCTACAAGTGAGGAAAAATACCCTATTTATAGAAATTTTACATCAGGTCAGTCCTATTAGGGTTACAAAATGGGTGGCCAGAAACAAGTTGGCCTAGAAACTTCTTTCAATAAAATAATACTTTTGGCATTTAATGCTTGAGACTTCTTCCAAGTCAGCCTGGGTTCCCCAATGTAGATCGCTCCAATGCCTGTAGAGGTTGGAAGAAGAAACATGTAGAAAACCCTAGATAGATGGGAAGCACAAATCTCATTGCAATCATGCATTAACTAGCTCCTCGTCCTTATCTTGACCCAATTTATCTTGCATCCTAAGAAATATCTTCTCTAAGTCAGCTAGTGGTGGAGTGATCAATACATTAAATCTTCTTTCGATTGATTTTATCTCCTCCCTTGATTCTTTAACGACCTTGTCCCACTCTACCTTGAGAGCTTGAAACTTTTCCATAACAGTAATATAGGTAGCCTCATCATCCAAATGGTGGGTAGTGATTGGGCCATCACCAATTGGAGTAGAAACTTCATGCCACCATTTTCTTAATTGTTCTAGGCTCAAATTTTTTGATGCAAACTTCTTCCTTCAAGTCATTATTTCAAAGAATGAGATGCATCTATTATAAATTTCATTCAATGTATTCTCCACCTATTGAACTTGTTTATGAATCTTCTTTAGAACTCTCTACTTGATCTGCAGGGCCTCATACCATTCCCAAGGCTCTAAAACCTTTGAGGAAGGCAGGATTCTATCACTTATTAATCTTTTCTCAGTATAATCCATGATTGCCTTCATTTTTTACAAGAGAAGATCTACATCACCTTTATCTTGTGCCAATTAATTTTGTACCCACTCAAATAATCTATGTGCATCTCCATAGGTTGACAGAATTTCCTTAATCATGTTGTCTCCTTGAAGCCCTACTCCTTGTAACCATTCATGTGTAGCCTGTGTAGAAGTTTTCATCTTTTCAAGTTCACTAACTATCTCCTCGGGTAAGAAACCTCTTGTCGATGACGAATAAACAAGTTGGCCGATGGACTGCAAGGGTCTCATGAGAATTTGTAAATATTTATTTAGCTCTTCATTTTATTTCTTCAATCTTTCATTGGCTTGCACTTCTTTATCCAATCTTTCCAAAATTGTGGTAGTAGACCCCTTGAACTCTTCTACTTCTTGTCTTCTAGAGGTAGGCCCCAAATTTATTGTTTGAATGTTGTAACCCTGAGGAGTTACCTCATCCTTATTTTTATCTGCTGCAGGAGTGGCAATATGAATCACCCTATTGTTTGATTCATCCTTGCTAATTTTGGAAATAGTTTTGGCCTTCTTCTTTGTTTTACCTTTTCCAATATTACCCAGTAAATCATCCCATCTTAGAGGAACATATTCTATAACTACTTGCTTGCTTTTTAATTCCTCATTGAGCCAACTAGGAGTAGAAATATTTGACTGTTGCTCACCTTGTTTATCCCTTTCTTGTTGACCAGTGGAGGAGTCAATATTTGAATAATGTACCACAAAAAATTCTTCACCTTTATCTTCTTTATCTTCATCTTTTTCCTTATCTCCTTCTGGATTCTTATTCTTTTCCTTGTCATGCATCTCTATCCCTTCACGAGCTGGAGAAGGAGTTCCTTCATGCATCTCTTCTTTCTTAGGGGATTTCTCTCCTTTATCCTTGATAGGTGAATCTTCATATGACACCAAGGGAGATTGTAGAATCTTATCAACATCTGCCTTCGTACTATGAAGATCCCCATCCTTAAATTATTCTATGTCCTAACCTTGATGGATATCCTTGACAACTGCATCTATTGGCTCTTGTTATTCACTATGCAATTTATAAGTAGAAGGAGAGGTAGAAGTATCCTTTTGTTGTTGTGTAACGGAGGGAATCATGGGGGAAACTTCTTTTACTAAGCTTTTCTTAGGGGATGGAGTTCTTGTTTTCTAGATATAAACCCGTGTTTTCTCTTTGGAACTCTCAACATTTACCAACTATGGTCTTGCTCATTTTTCTTCCTTGATGTTTTTTTTACTCTTCTCCTTTTGAGCACAAAGGTATCACCTTCCTTTCCCTCTTCCTCATGTTCCTCTTCTTGAGCACATTCCTTCTCTTTGGAGGTAGTCCTTCTCTTCTTTGCAATGGGCTTTCTTTTCTTTTCCTCCCCACCTTTGATCTTAATTTTAAAAGGGGAACTCACTTTTTCCTTTCCTTTTGGGTCCTGCTCCTCCTCAGAAGAAGATTGAGATTCCAAGCTTCCCATCAAATCATAAGTATATTGTTTCCCTTCATTATCTAACTCCCAAATATTATGCTTGATCCATAACTTATTGTATTTGATTACAAGGGCATTGATTTGCTCCAATTCTATTTTTTCCTCTTCCATCTAATCAATTTCACCTATAGGCTTATCTTTAACCGATTCATAATCATGGGCTTGTATAAATTATCCATCATCATCAATTTGATTTGGGATGGCCTTGATACTATATAGTTTGATCAAATTGGTAGGAAACTTGGCGAAATTCCTCTTGAAAACTTCAAATTCATCTTTGCAATTGGCCCAATAATCTTCAAAATCATCCTTATGTCTAAATTCCTTGCTAGCTCTCTTTTGAGCCCCACTTGTTCTACCAAATTTGGGCCTCTTAGTATGTAAAGATAGGTTGAAAGTTCCCATCTCTTTATTAGAAAATTGTGCTAAGGCCAACGAAGGGAAAGCCTCATGACCTCCAATCCTTAGTGGGAATTCATTACCAAAATTAATTTTGTGCATATCCCTTTTCAAAATTGCATCAAACACAAGATTTTTAATTGTAACCTCCAAAAGAATGATATGATCTATAATATATATGGGCAATCTGTATGGAGCTCTCGGACAACCATCAATCCTACTGTGAGAAAATGTGGGAAAGTATATAAACCATGCTCCAAACTTTTGAATCAATTCCTTGACAGCATCAGAAATTCTAACATGTTCTACACCCCGAAGCAATCTTGTAATGTACATGGTGAATGCATCATTCACCCTTCTACTGATAGGACTATCTAAATGTAGCTAAGGGTTGACTTCATAAATTAAATTTTGGCAAAAGAATCCTTGAGTGTTTAGTCCCTTATATGGATGGAACCTTGCCAAGGCATAAACCAAATAAGATGTCATAGTGAAAGTCTTGATCTGCAACACATTGGACAATTGCTCATGAATCATCTCACTAATTAGTCCTAGCCAATGGTATTCTATACCTTTTTCAATTCTCACTATCAAATAAAACATCCATTTTTTAAACATTCTTGCATTCTTTAGACCCATCACTCTACTGAGAAGAGTGATGGATCATAGTAATCTGATTTAAACTTAGCCCTGAACAACTATTTTGGAAATTTAGAAATATAGGCCTTTGGTTTCTCTAGCCAGGTATTAATAACCTCCAGAGCCTTATTTGTATCCTGCTCATAAAATTTATTAGCTACATCAATATCAAATTTCACTACATGAGACCTATTTGGCATGTCAAATGTTTGGGCAATTGAGACAGGAGAGAAGTTTGCAAGCACTTTACCTTGTGGACCAATTACTGTCTATGTACCTTGATCGTAGTGTTGAGCACATTCCAAGATAAGCTCAAAAAATTTCACTGGGGAAGGAAAACCGACCACATGAGCCAAACCAGAATCTATCATTCTCCTTACCAAAACAAAAGGGTTGTCTGCTACCATCCTTGCCTTCAATTCTTCATAGTCCCACTTTCCCACATTGGTGTCAATTACCCCTGACCAAATAGAACTAAGATTAATCTCAGGAACTTTTCTCTTTATATCCAACTTGATCCTTCCAGCTTCTAAAATAGGAGCTTCCTCAACTTCAAGATCCATTCCTTTGCCCTTACCTTTGCCAGTAACAACCTTGCTTGATTGAGCCTGCACTCAATGAAACATATCACAATCAATATCCATTACAACACAAAAGTAAAGGTTAGTCCATTATAGATAGCACATTCATCATCCAAGTAAGCGCAAACAATGAACACAATCCCTTAAAATCTCACAAACATGATTCCCTAACAAATCTTAGGATTTTCAACCCTTCATGGAAATCAAACCAAGAAGGAAATTCAGGGGGTTTCATGATTAGGCGGAAATCAGTGAGGAAAACACAACCATCACCCAAAAAAACATTTAATCAACATTATAGCTCTAGAAATGGCAATATCCAACCTTTAAATAATTAAACCAATCATGAAATTATGTAATGCCAATTCATCCATTTCTACAATTTTCTCATTTTTAAAAAGTTTCGGGGATTTCCATTCAAGATGAAAATTAGTGAGGATACCATAACTTTCACATTTACATGCACTTTCAGGTAATGTCGAAGTGATGGAAATTTTAGAGATTTCTTAGTGTGAAGGAATTCCACAAGATACCTAAAATCTCTGAAATTTATGATTCTTCATTATTTTTCCCAAATTGATCAAATGATCAAAAATTTGGGATTGGGCTCAGGTTTTTTGTTCACTTCAAATTGTTCATCCATGATTTAGACTTATAACTCATTCAAGCATAGTTCAATTAATCCTTAGCAAGAATTTTTAAAATACACAACCGTAGGGTTCCTCCATGAATAACCATTCAAAGCTTCGGTACACTCATTCATTCAATCAATTCATAATCAATTTTTCCAAGACCATCAAAGGCAAGCCACAATCAGATACAAATGGAAAATAACAACTCAAACTCGCACTTAGATCATCAATCTGTCAAACATACAAAGCCCTAGATCCATCGAACCACATCACCATCACGTACAACACCATATTGAAAGGCCAAATCTAGTAAGGATAGGCAGTATTAAATTATTGATTCAATGAAGAATTGTGACATTAACACTCAAGGGAGGCATCAAAATGAAAAGGGGACAACCCTAGTTTAATCACAAACCTCCAAATACACACAAACCCAAGCACAAAATACACATAATACCATAAAACCACACATACTCATCAATCAAAAGCAAGGCATCATGCGCATACCATTGATGAAGCAAAACTCGGGATGACAATTACTAGAAGCAAGCTTCAAATTCCATGCAGATGCAAATGAGACCAAGGAAACATCACCAAAACCAACAATTCATAGCCCCAACAATCTAGATCACACGTGGCTCCCTCTAACCAAGCTCTTTCAGATTTTTGTGAGACAAATAACACTAATTTTCCAACATAAAATCTCTCATAATCCTAGTAAATGCAATCATCGATGTTCGTACGACAGGCATAAATGAGGTGAAATGACCACTTAAAACCTACTTCAGGGATTTGAGGGAATGACAGATGTTGGGGATTTGAAGACTCAAAGAAGTTTAGATAATTCCACCAGATACTGAATTCTGTGAGATGCTAAAATCTCTGAAATGTAATAATGATTAATAACCTTTGGGCATCCGGGATGCTAACGGAAATTGGAAATTTTCGCATAGGAAGAAAATACCCGAGATCCATGAAAAACCTGAAACTGACCCATAACTTAGGATTTTCAATGAACCACCTCAAGAGATCACTTGCACAGGCAAGATAAGCATTCAAGCATGTTTCAAAGTGGCTAAACCTTCACAAATAGAGGATTGCAAGCACCCAAGACTAAAGACTAGTCCAAGAGGCAGGACTGTAGAAAACAGCCCAAAGACCAAAAAAGAAAGAGGGTCCCTACTTTCAGCAAGGTGTGTGTGCAAAAAATGCACAAAAAATGGTGACTCCTATTGGGGAAATTCTCCCAGAGCATCTCAATGACAAACTGGAATCAAGAACCTAGAATATCTGGTTTCGGTCCTTACATCAAGTCACCTATGGATAGTGTTTCAAAGTTCACAAGTAAGTAAACCTTTCCTGTACTGGGGTCTAAGTGTGTGCACATGTATCCATTCCCCTTCCTCGATAGCAGCAAGAACCAAACTCGGTCTAATCAAGCTACATAAGGATTCTAACTCCAAAAGAATCCTAGATAGAGCCTTGCTGCCAGTCAGGCATCCATAGCCTCGCCAAGGTTATCGCAGTGGCCCTCCCAAGCATAGCTCTACTACTAGCCAGGCGTCCAAAAGCCCTGATAGAGATACTTGGAGACCCCTAATAAGGTGAAGGTTTCTTTTGATTTTGAATATTCTCTTTTCTTTTCTTTTGATATTCTGATAATTTTTTTAAAAACTTTCCCTTTCACCTTGTAAGCAACAAAGCTCACACTCAGGATTGAGAACCACAGTGGCGTTGAAGCAAAATATAAGATTTTTCACTTGACCAGACCTTGTAAGGACTGCATACAACCTTGGAACTCTTAAGATATGTATAGAGATATGAGACCCAAATACATTCCAAATTTAACTTAATCAAGTGACTCATCTACTCCAAGCATATGCAATGCCAAATAAAGGACTTCTACCAATTGACTCTGGAAATATGATTAGAGTTTGTAAAAGAAATAGTTAGGACAATCCTTGGTATTATGATGGTTTCCATAGAGGTGCAACAAGCCCAGAAGAAAGAAGGAAAACTTGAAACAAAATAAAGTAGAAAGCAGACCTAACCTAAACCAAACATACCTACCCTACCCAAAAGGAAAAAAAAAAAAAGCAAAAAAAAAGAAAACCTAATCTAACTATTTGCAAGGAAAGAGCTGCAAACAACTTAAGACTGAAAATAATTCTTCAAGTACTGCCCATTGACAGGTAGTGGGATATCCTCTCCAGTGAGAGTTTTCAAGTGAAAAGCATTATATCCCAATATCTTTGAAATCTGGTAAGGGCTGAGCCAAAGTTTGTCATATTTTCCATGCTCCCCTTTTTGGTCATGTGCTTTATCCTAGTAGAGAACCAAGTTAGAGATTCAAAAGGCCTTCACCTTGGCTCTTCTATCAAACCATCTCTTAACTACACCTGATGTTTTGCAAAGCTTTCTAAGGCTTCATCTCTTCTCTCTTCAAGGTGTAACATTTCAGCTAGGTGGGCTTCACACTTGTCCCCTTCATCATATTATTCATTAATGAATTGCAAAGTGGGGATTTTTAATTGGATGGGAAATACAGGTTCCAAACCATACACAAGGTGATAAAAAGAGGTTCCTAGAGAGGTCTTATGTATCGTACGGTTTTCCCAAGGAGAAAATCTAAGTTGAGTGTGCCAATCCTTGGGATTCTTCTCTAATAGCTTACAAATGACTATTAAAAGGTTCTTATTGGAAGAATCAACCAAACCATTGCCTTGTGGGCAATAATTAGATGCAAACTTAATGATGATTCCATGATCAAAGGCCCAATTAGAGAATTTTAGTTATGCAAATGCAAGACCATTATCACAAACTAAAGCCAATGGACAACCAAAGCAATTGATAATACCTGATTCGATAAAATTGATTACCACTTCAGAAGTACATTACTTGCGTGCAAGGGCTTCAGTCCACTTAGTAAACTAATTAGTGATAGTGAGAATGTACCTTTGGCCTACAAATGAAGGTGGATTGATTGGAGCAATGAAGTCCAATCCCCATTGTGTAAACGGTTTTACCTCTATGATTGGTTGGATTGGAAGAGTTGCATACTTCTCTCTGCTTGCTACGGTCTAACACACATGGTAGGTTCTTACATGATTATGTGCATCTTGGAACAATTTGGGCCAATAATAACCAGCCATCAGAATCTGATTTGCAGTGGAGGGTGCAGATCCATGGCCTATGCCATATCTATCATGAAATTCTACCAATAACTTCTCAGCTTCTTCTTTTCCTAAGGACTTTAAGTAGACACCCTCGTGGTTTTTCTTATACAAGGAAGCTCCCTTCAGCATAAAATTGTCACTCTTCAAACACAAAGCTCTCCTTTGTACTGAATTAAGATGTTCAAGACATTGTTGGTTCAAGAGATAGTAGATAATATCATCATACTAGTCTCCTAGGGACACATCCTGAGGGTGGTAGTGTTGAGCTGTGAGGTTAGGACCCATTTTAGCCATTGTTCTGGTTAACCCTTTCCTCTTACCAGCTTCATGGGTTGAATCTCAATATCATATTCCTATAACATGGTTACCCACTTAGCTCTACGTTCTCCCAATTCATTTTGCATCAACAACAATTTAACTGCAAGATCCAGAACTATTGCAAAAACCTTATTCCTTAGAATATAATGTCTAAATTTCTTTACAACTTTGACTAAGGCATAGGCCTTCTTTTCCAGACTCGGGTACCTTAACTTTGCATCCTTTAAATGAGCACTCATAAATGCTATGGGGTGCTCATTCCCTTGATCAGACTGTTGGGTCAACATACCAACACAAGAGAGATTAGAGGCAAATGAATATATGTAAAAAGGCTTGGCATAATCGAGACTTACCAATACTGGAGCTTCAACAATGACTCTCTTAATTTTTGCAAATGCTTCATTTTCTTTTGCACTCCATTCAACCTTTGCTTCTTCCTTCAACATTGCATTCAATGACTTGACTATTTCTGCAAATCCAGTGATAAACTTCGTTACGAAGTTAATTTTGCCAAAGAATGACTTCATTTCCTTCTTACTAGTAGGTGGTTGAATCTTGAGTATGGCTTCCACTTGTTCAAGGTCAATAGAAATTCCTCTCTTTGAGATAACATGTCCTAACAGTTTTCCCTCAGTAACTCCAAAGATACACTTCTTTGGATTAAGCGAAATGCCAAATTCTTTACACTTTTGAAACACTTTGCATAAATCTATTATATGGTCACCTCGCTTTTTAGAAAAGACTGTCAAATCATCCATATAAATAATTATGCACTTACTAATGATATCCTTGAAGGCAATATCCATGGCTCTCTGGAATGTGGCTCCAACATTGATTAGCCCAAAGGGCGTTCTCCTATAAGCAAATATTCCCCATTTTGTAGTAAAGGCAGTTTTATGTCTATCCTCATATTGCACCATAACCTAATTATATCCAGAGAACCCATCTAGAAAAGACATCATTTGAAATCCATTGACAATTTGAAGCACTTCATCCAATGAAGGAATTGGATAATCATCCTTTTCTGATGCTCGATTGAGGTTCCTAAAGTCAACACAATCTAATCTCTCCATTTTTGTTTCTCAGTGGAATCAAATTTTCAACCCATGTTGAATGTCTTATTAAGAATATAATACGAGCTGAGAGTAAATTTTGTACCTCCTTTTGAATGATTGGCTCCAACAAAGCATTGATTGGTCTTTGCCTTTGACTGAAAGGTCTTGCTCTTGGCTTGAGAGGAATGGTGTGTGTAATAATTAAAGTGTCATATGTCTTCAAATATTCATAACTCCAGGCTATCACATCTTGATATGTATGCAAGGCATCAACAATTCCCTTTCTCTCCTCTGGAGTACATACTTTGCCAATGAAGATATTCTTGACATCCTCCGGAGTCCCCATATTGTATATATCACATTGATTACTGATGGATTCCTTCTTAGTTTCTTGTTCCTAATCTTTTATTCTATCCAGATCAAAAATTCTCTCTAACTGCACCATTCCCCTTGGAATAGTGTTATTCTTCAAGTTGATGACTCCTTCAATTTCCATCTCTACCTCTTGAGGCTCCACCTCATCAATTATTTGAGAAGTAAACACATCACAGTTGGTGAAAAAATCAAGGATGTACTTTTCATCTTCAAACACTTGGAAATTGGTTATGTTATCAGGCACCGAGGGCATCAGAGTGAGATCCACCATAAACTTCTTCAAGCCAGAGAGGGATAATGGCTGCAAGGTGCCAACTACCTGAGCTAGGGAATCTACAGTTTGGTTCTTGCTGTGAGGTATCAATTGAATGTTGAAAGAATCAAATCCCTCGATGAGATCCTAGAATCTATGTTTGTAATTAGCCATCCTTCTATCATGACATGAGTATTGTTTTCTCACTTGCCTAACCACTAATTCTGAATCCCCAAACACTTGTAGAATCTTAACTTTCTTTATCAATGCCATTAATAATCCATGAACCAAAGCTTTGTACTTAGCTACATTATTAGTACACTAGAATTGGAGTCTATGAGCAGCAAATTTTTTTTAACCTTTAGGACTGATCAGCTCAAATCTCGCTCCAGCACCTTGTTTTGATTTTGACACATCAAATCTTAACATCCAACAACCATTAGCTCTTGATCCTCTTGAGTTGTCTTTTGTCCTATTGCCGCTGGGAAGTTCTTTAGGAAGCATTGGATTTCTTCCTTTGGGATTATTTTGAATGCTTTGTATACCCAATCTGACAGTTGGGGTTGGATTGATGCACCTTTGTATCTATTCTACTATTGCTTGGCACATGAAACATTCCAACTCTAAGTGAGGAGCATTATGGACTCTACACCAATCTGGGAGAAGTAACTCATCAAAATTCATGTTTTTGCCCAATTGAATTTGATCTTCTATACATTTTCGGATGAACTCTTAGAAATTATCCAACAGTCATCAATGTTTTCTATTGGTTCAATCAAGGCCTCAAAACTGCTAGACCCTGAAGTAGACTCACCAAAGGAGCTTTGCAACATAAATATCTCTTCGGTATCTAAAACAAGGGGCAGCCAATACATAGTTCCCTATGTTGACCTCTGACACCAGTATCTCATTCGAAGTATTCTGATACTCAATGATTATATACTTCATTCTTTGTTCCCTAGTTTCAATCCTAATTTGATTTGGGACTCCTTTCTAGGGGAGCCACATGTGGGAATGATCTATGGATGTGTATCCATTTAATGCCTTGGTGAAGTCTCAACCCAAAATCAATCCATAGGTATCAGGAATGTCTAATACTTGAATGTTGACCACTTGTTGCACCCTAGGATTTGATGCAATTTGCATGGGAATCATGTTTAATTCTCCCACCACATTTACCTTCGTCTTGTCTAGTTGAGTGACCTTCTTTTGAGAGGTGGTGGGGGTAATACCTAGAGATTTATAGATAACAAAAGGCATAAAATTTGTGGATGCCCCTGAATCTAGAAGACAATTGTGTAGACTCTTCCCAAAGATGCGAACAAAAATTAGAAAGGGAAGAGTTTCTGTCTTGCCTTGGAACAAACTTAATTGAATATCAACCTACGCAATTTGACCCTTATACCTTTCTTTTCCTCTATCCCCAAGTTGTGCTTGGCCTTGACCTTTGGGTTCTTGCGAGCTAGGAGGTCTCCAAACTACCTCGCTAACTGTCCTTCCTTAAGGGGCTGTATTTGACTTGAAATATTCTAGAACTATACTTCTGATGGCAGGAACCCTAAATAGCTCAAAAGCATAAAGACTCACCTTCACTTTCCGAAGTTCCTTAGACACGTATTTACCTAATTGCTCCACATTCATATTAGTATGTGCTTCTTTGGGGTAGCTAGTCTGATTTTCCTTTCCTAAATCAACATTGACTCCTTTTGACACATCAGGTTGTCCTCCTTTTGCAAAGTATTGTGTTGACACATGAGAATAAGATGGATTATTGCTTGCATTTGGATCTGGTGGAGTGGTGAAATTGTTTGGAGGGATAGATGTAGTGAATGGGCCTCAAACTTGTTGACTCATGTTAGGTCTGTTCCTCAAATCATATTTCCTTGTAGGTTGCTAAAACATCTGGACTTCTTCGACACTAGCTTCCTCTTCATCCAAGTGGCCATTATCATTCTCAGTTCCCTCATTGAATAACTGAGAAATTTCATCTCCATTAAACACTTGTTCAGTCTCCTCATCCCAACCGCCTGACTCCCCTTCTGGATCATTCTCTTCACCCCATGGAAAAGGAGCATGATTCAGTACCAATACTTGGAGAATCATAAGGATTATAGGGTACCATCTCCTAACTAGTGGAATTATTCCCAACTTCATACTAAAAGGTGGAAGTGGCAGTTTGGAACTCGGGACAATCCAGCTCAGAATGTTGACTTGTCTTGTGAAGCCTACACCATCTAGACAAAGCTACCTCTACTAGGTACACACCACTTGGAGGTTTCTCTTGATTAGAAGGTTGATCCAATGGAGTAGGGACACCTCCATTATTAGGCCTTGTGTTCCATGGTCTATTTTCTTGGGTTGTTGCCTCCTTTCAAATCCTTGTCTACCTTGTTGCCCTCTATCAAAATTTTATCTAGATGATTATCTGTCAAAATTTTGTCCTTGTATAGAATCTTGACTCTCCTTGTTGTAATTTGACTGCAAGTTCCTTTGAGTGGCTTGGAGTTGGCTATTCTGGTTTCTCAAGTAAGTTACCTCCATATTCAGTTTTTTCAATTGCTATGTTAGCTCATCTAGCCTCTCTTTATTAGGATTGTTGTAAGGCACTGTATTCACATTATTCTGAGGGTATCTTGATGCTCCTCTTGAACCAATAAACTAATTTAAGACTTCAGAATTCTGCAAGTATGTGGGAAAACCAGCCTATTGTTGTGAGTGAAGGGGTTGATTGGCACTTTGCTGGGGATAGCTAGGTGTTAGGTGAGCCTAATTTATTAGAGAACCTAGGTGTGGAACCAAAGGCAACTATGGTATTGGATTCATAATGGGAGTATGATTAGTCAAATCTTGGTTGAGTGCTTGGACCTGAGTTGGGTGAGCAGTGGGTCCTAAAGATGGTAAAGGCCCTGACAAATGTTGTCTCACGTTAGTGCTAAATTTGACAGTCTTTGTATATGCAGTAAGAAAGATATTTGGAGGATGATTTCTCTACTCAAGGAAGGTAGCTGTAAGACTATCAAGGGCCTCAAAATAAACTTCCAAATTAGTAGCATCATCCATAGCATAGGTGGCTTGTAATATAGTATATGCATGGTGTAATTTGTTATTGAATGATCCTATAGGCTCATTAACTTCTCTTTTAACCTTGGTAAACTACAGATACAACTCATTAGTGCTAACAGGGATTTTAAACTTTTGCAGAAATGTAGTCTCAAGTTCAATCCAATTGTGAATTGACCCAATAGGTAAATTATTGTACCAGTAAAATGCATCATCTCCTAGAGAATAAGGGAAAATCTTGCATGCAACATCTTCATGATTGATCCCTCTATCTCTAAGACAAGTCTGGAAAATCCTGGTATGCTCCTCTATTGTCCTATTAGGGTCATTTGTATGAAACTTAGAGCATAAATGCTTTGAGTTCTTGGGCATAACATTGTAGTTATTAAAGGATAGGGGTGATGGGTTGTTTGCCAAGAAATCCATTAGTGGAGGTGGAGGTGGTAAAGGCTGACTGATGATTGGTTGGGGTTGCTGAATAGGACTGACCTCAGAATCAGATGATGATGTGGTAGATGAGCATGAGAATGGTGGAAATAATGAGGTAGACAATGAATCTTCCCCTATTATGGTCCTTCTTGACCTCATTAGGGGTGGTAGTTCTTGAAAATATTCTTCTCCTTGTGTAGATTTGGTTCTTCTTTTGAATCTCTCAGGAGAAATGGTAGATAGAAAGTGCTATAGTTTTCTTATTGAGGCCCTCCTTCTAGCACCAATCTGTTGATGGTGTTTTCTACATAGCAACAACTCAGACAAAATATGATATCATAATTCTCTTGAAAGATAAATCTCTATCAACAAGCCTCAATAGATAACCACAAGGTCTCTAATTTTAGGTCTTGACAACGCAGTGAAACAACTCAGAGATAATGTGAATATTGTTGGTAACCACAAAGGGGCCTTACAAAGAAATACTGTATCTTTAAACTTATCAGATTTTACAATGTATTAATACTTGAAATCTTAAATCTAACCTAGATTCAAAGAAATAGAAAAAGATAAGGGTTTAAGTGAGATCCTAAGATTAAAATTACTCCTAAGATCAACAATGCAAATGATAAAATAATTGAAATGGACCAATCCCTCAAAACTAATTCCTGCTTAACCTAGATTTCATCTATAATCTTATAGAAACAATGCAATCTTGTAAGGAATTAAATATTTTCATATCATGAGACATTCATTAATAAAAACCCTATTTTGCAATTGAAATGAATAAACACTCACAATTGAACTAAGCACATAAATATAAGGTCCAAGCTAACTTTACATAGCAACCCACAATCAATCAGTTGCTAAAAGTATGGACCAACGATTGCTACCAACACTTCAAACATCAAATCATAAATGCCATCAAATCATACCTAACTAAAATCTAACATATATCCAATGTTTTCAAAGTAATCTTGAGATATAGAATAACAAGAAACGTGCGAGATAAATCAATACAGGAAAGACCACCAAAGCACAATGTCTTTACTTATATTGAATCACCAAAAAAATTTGCAACAATTCTAGTATTCAGTATTACAACACTTGCTTTCAGAATAAACTAACTCCTAGCACTAGCTCTTGCTCTATCACTTAGCTTGCTCCAAAATCTAACCCCTACAAGTGAGGAAAAATACCCTATTTATAGAAATATTACATCAAGTCGGTCCAATTAGAGTTACAAAATGGGCAGCCAAAAACAGGGCGGCCTACAAACTTCTTTCAATAAAATAATACTTCTGGCATTTAATGCTTGAGACTTCTTCCAGGTCAGCCTAATTTCTCCAATGTAGACTGCTCCAATGCCTATAGAGGTCAAAAGAAGAAGCATGTAGAAAACCTTAGATAGATGGGAAGCACAAATCTTGATGCAATAATGTATTAACTAGCTCCTTGTCCTTATCTTGACCCAATTTATCTTGCACCTTAAGAAATATCTTCTCCAAGTTGGCCAGTGATGGAGTGATCAATAATTTAAATCTTCTTTTGATTCATTTAATCTCCTCCCTTGATTCTTTAACAACCTTGACCCACTCTACCTTGAGAGCTTGAAGCTTTTTCATAACAACAATATAGGTAGCTGCATCATCCAAATGGTGGGTGGTGGTTGGGCTATCATCAATTGGAGCATAAAATTCATGTCACCATTTTCTTAATTGTTCTGGGATCAAATGTTTTGATGCAAAATTCTTCCTTCCAATCATTATTTCAAAGAATGAGATGCGTCTATTATAAATGTCATTCAATGTATTCTCCACCTATTGACATTGTTTATAAATTTTCTTTAGAACTCCTTGCTTGATCTGCAAGGCCTCATACCATTCCCAAGGATTCAAAACCTTTGAGGAAGGTAGGATTCTATCACTTATTAATCTTTCCTCAGTATAATCCATGATTGTCTTTGTTTTCTACAGGATAAGATCTACATCACCTTTATCTTGTGCCAATAAATTATGTACCCACTCAAATAATCTATGTGCATCTCCATAGGATGAAAAAGTTTCCTTAATAATTTTGTCTCCTTAAATCCCTACTCCTTGTAACCATTCATGTGTAGCCTGTGTAGAAGTTTTCATCTTTTCAAGTTCACTAATTGTCTCCTTGGGTAAGAAACCTCCTGTCGATCAAGAAGAACCAACTTGGCTAATGGACTACAAGGGTCTCATGAGACTTTGCAAATATTTATTTAGCTCTTCATTTTCTTTCTTCAATCTTTCCTTAGCTTGCACTTCTTTATCCAATCTTTCCAAAATTGTGGAAGCAGACCCCTTGAACTCTTCTACTTCTTGTCTTCTAGAGGTAGGCCCTAGATTTATTGTTTGAATGTTGTAATCCTGAGGAGTTACCTCATCCTTATTCTTATCTATTGCAAGAGTGACAATATGAATCACCCTATTGTTTGATTCATTCTTGTTAATTCAGGAAAAAATTTTGGCCTTCTTCTTTGTTTTACCTTTTCTAATATTAGCCAATAAATCATCCCAGCTCGGAGGAACATCTTCTATAACTACTTGTCTGTTTGTTTATTCCTCATTGAGCCAACTAGGAGTAGAAATATTTGACTGTTGCTCACCTTGTTAGACCCTTTCTTGTTCACCAGTGGAGGACTCAATATTTGAATCATGTACCGCAAAAAAATGTTCACTTATATCTTCTTTTTCTTCATCTTTTCCCTTATCTCCCTCTAGATTCTTATTCTTTTCCTTGTCATGCATCTTTGTCCCTTCATGAGTTGGAGAAGGAGTTCCTTCATGCATCTCTTCTTTCTCAGGGGATTTATCTCCTTTATAATTGATAGGTGAATCTTCATATGACACCAAGGGAGATTGTAGAATCTTATCAACATCTAACTCTATACTGTGAAGATCCCCATCCTTAAATTCTTTTGTGTCCTGACCTTGATGGATATCCTTAACAACTGCATCTGTTGGATCTTTTCCTTCACTATGCAACTTCTGAGTAGAAGGAGAGGCATAAGTATCCTTTTGTTGCTGTGTAATAGAGGGAATCATGGGGGAAACTTCTTTTACTAAGATTTTCTTAGGGGATGGAGTTCTTGTTTTCTGGATATAAACCTATGTTTTCTCTTCAGAACTATCAACATCTACTAGCTGTGGTCCTCTCTCATCCTTTACCCTAGGAGGCTCATTTTGCTTCCTTGATGTTTTTGTTACTATTCTCCTTTTAAGCACAGAGGTATCACCTTCCTTTCCCTCTTCCTCATGTTCCTCTTCTTGTGTAGATTCCTTCTCTTCTTTGCAATGGGCTTTCTTTTCTTTTCCTCCCCACCTTTTATCTTAATTTTAAAAGAACTCACTTTTTCCTTGCCTTTTGGGTCCTGATCCTCCTTAGAAGAAGACCAAAGCTTCCCATCAAGTTGTAAGTATATTGTTTCCCTTCATTATCTAACTCCCAAATCTTATGCTTGATCCACAACTTAGTTTATTTGATTACAGGGGCATTGATTTGCTCCAATTTTGTTTTTCCTTTTCCATCCAATCAATTTCACCTATAGGCTTATCTTTAACTAATTCATAATCATGGGCTTGTATAACTTCTCCATCATCATCAATTTGATCTGGGATGGCCTTGATACTATATAGTCTGATCAAATTGGTAGACAACCTAGAGAAATTCATCTTCAAAACTTCAAATTTATCTTTGCAATTGGCCCAATAATCTTCAAAATCATCCTTATGTCTAAATTCCTTGCTGGCTCTCTTTTGAGCCCCACCTGTTCTATCAAATTTTGACTTATTAGTATGTAAATACAGGTTGAAAGTGCCCATCTCGTCATCAAAAATCTATGTTGTGGCCAAGGAAAGGCAAGCCTCATGACCTCCAATCCTTAGTGCGAATTCATTACCAAAACTAGTTTTGTGCATATCCTTTTTCAAAATTGCATCAAAGGCACAAATTTGCCTTGTAACCTACAAAAGAATGATATGATTTGTAGGATATTTGAGCAATTTGTATGGATCTCTTGGACAATCGTCAATCCTAATGTAAGAAAATATGGGAAACCATATAAACCACGCTCTAAACTTCTGAATCAATTCCTTGGTAGCATAAAAAATTCTAACATGTTCTCCACCCTGAAGCAACCTTGTAATATACATGGTGAATTCATCATTCACCCTTCTATAGCTAGGACTATCCAAATGTAGCTGAGGGTTGACTTCATAAATTACATTTTGGAAAAAGACTCCTTAAGCCTTTAGTCCCTTATATGGATGGAACCTTTCCAAGGCATAGACCCAATAATATTTCAAAGTGAAAGTCTTGGTCTGCAACACATTGGACAATTGCTCATGAATCATCTAGCTAATTATTCCTACCCAATGGTAGTCTATACCTTTTTCCATTCTCACTATCAAATAAAACATCCAATTTTCAAACATTCCTGCATTCTTTAGACCCATCACTCTATTGAGAAGAGTGATGGCATCATAGTAATCTAATTTAAACTTATCCTTGAACAATTGTTTTGGAAATTTAGAAATATATGCCTTTGGTTTCTCTAGCCAGGTATTAATGACCTCCAGAGCCTTATTTGTATCCTGCTCATAAAATTTCTTAGCTACATCAATATCAAATTTCACTACATGAGACCTGTCTGGCATGTCAAATGTTTGGGCAACTGAGATAGGAGAGAATTTTTCAAGCACTCTACCTTGTGGACCAATTACTCTTTATGTACCTTGATCATAGTGTCGAGCACATTCCAAGTAAAGCTCATAACATTTCACTGAGGAAGGAAAATTGACCACATGAGCCAACCCAAAATCTATCATTCTCCTTACCAAAATAGAAGGGTTGCCTGCTGCCATCCTTGCCTTAAATTCTTCATAGTCCCAATTTCCCACATTGGTGTCGATCGCCCCTGACCAAATAGAAATAAGCTTAATTTCGGGAACCTTGCTTTTTATATCCAACTTGATCCTTTTAGCTTTTGAAATAGGAGCTTCCTCAACTTTAGGATCCATTCCTTTGCCCTTACCTTTGCCAGTAACAATCTTGCTTGATTCAGCCTACACTCAATGAAAAAGACCGCAATCAATATCCATTACAACACAAAAGTAAAGGTTATCCCATTATAGATAGCACATTCATCATCCAAGTGAGCCCAAACAATGAACACAATCCCTTAAAATCTCACAAACATGATTCCCTAACAAATCTTGGGATTTTCACCTCTTCGCAGAAATCAAACCAAGAAGGAAATTCAGGGGGTTTCATGACCAGGCGGAGATCAGTGAGGAAAACACAACCATCACCCAAAAAAAACATTTAATCAACATTATAGCTCAAGCAATGGCAATATCCAAGCTTTAATTAATTAAACCAATCATGAAATTATGCAATGTCAATTCATCCATCTCTATAATTTTCTCATTTTCAAAAAGTTTCGGGGATTTCCATTCAGGATGGAAATTAGCGAGGATACCATAAATTTCACATTTACATGCACTCTCAGGTAATTCTAGGGTGATGGAAATTTTGGAGATTTTTCGAGTGTGAAGGAATTCCACGAGATACCTAAAATCTTCCAAATTTTTGATTCTTGACAGTTTTGCCCAAATTGATCAAATGATCACAAATTTTGGATTGGGCTGAGGTTTTTTGTTCGCTTCAAATTGTTCATCCATGATTTAGACTTATAGCTCATTCAAGCATACTTCAATTAATCCTTAGCAATAATTTTCAAAATACGCAACCCTAGGGTTCTGCCATGAATAACCAATTGAAGCTTCGTACACTCATTCATTCAATCAATTCATAATGAATTATTCCAAGAACCTCAAAGGCAAGCCATGATCAAATACAAATGGAAAATAACAACTCAAACTCACACTCAGATCATCAATCTTCCAAACATATAGAACCCTAGATCCATCGAACCACATCACCATCACGCACAACACCAAATTCATAGGCCAAATATAGTAAGGATAGGCACTATTAAATTATCAATTCAATGAAGAATTGTGACATTAACACTCAGGGGAGGCATCGAAATGTAAAGGGGACAACCCTAGTTTAATCACAGACCTCCAAATATACAAAAACCCAATCACAAAATACGCATAATACCATAAAACCACACATAATCATCAATCAAAATCAAGGCATCATGCACATACCATTGATGAAGCAAAACTCAAGATGACAATTACTGGCAGCAAGCTTCAAATCCCACATAGATGCAAATGAGACCAAGGAAACGTCACCAAAACCAACAATTCACAACCCCAACAATCTAGCTCACACGCGGCTCCCTATGACCAAGCTCTTTCAAATTCGTTGTGAGAAAAATAGCACCAATTTTCCAACATAAAATATCTCATAATCCAATAAATGCAAGCTGGAGCATTCGTACGACAGACATAAATGAGGCGAAATGACTGCTTAAAACCTACTTCGGGGATCCAAGGGAATGACGAAAGTTGGGGATTTGAAGACTCGAAGAAGTTTAGAGAATTTCGTAAGATGCCAAATTCTGCGAGATGCTAAAATCTATGAAATGTAATAATATGAGTAATAACCTTCAGGAATCCAGGACACTGACGAAAATCAAAAATTTCTGCATAGGAAGAAAATACCCGAGATCCATGAAAAACCTGAAACTCACCCATAACTTAGGATTTTCAATGAACCAAATCAAGAGATCACTTGCACAAGCAATATAAGCATTCAAGCATGTTTCAAAGTGGCTAAACCTTCACAACCAAAGGATTGCAAGCACCCAAGACCAAAGACCAGTCTAAGAGGTAAGACTACAGAAAACACCCCAAAGACCAAAAAAGAAAGAGGGTTCCTGCTTTCAGCGGGCGTGTGTGCGAAAATTGCACAAATCCTACCGTTTAATGAGAAGATTGATCTAGTAACCTCAAAATACTAGCCAATACTGAGCTGGTGTTGTGCCTTGCATGTCTAGAATTTGTATACAAAACTACATGTATGACAATCTTGGGCTAACATGTACAAAAGGAACACAGAGAACTAATAGTATAACTAGTGGCACTTACACTAATTTGGCCAATGTTTCATTATAAAGAGTCATCTATTCACACACCCTCTAGCTCAATTTTATTATAACCATTATATTCTAGGCATAGGCTATCCCCTTCATTGGATTGTCTAACCCTCAACCCCAAGAATAACCTATATTCTTTCTAATTTTATATGACATATTTTTTTTGAACAAACCAAGTGACTCCATACTCTTCTTTCACAAATAAAAATATTTTTATATAAACAATATTTTACTTAATATTATCTACTAATAAAGATACCCACTCCTTAATAGGAGGTATGTACAAACACTCAAGCAAGTAAATCTCAAGATTTGAAAACAACAATCTTCTTATATAAATAACATATATGCTATTCCATTCTAATAAATTATGCATCTTCCTAAATAAAACAAACAATAACATTCAAGGCATTCATTCTTTTCAAAACATAAAGCAAAAAATAAAGTAAATAGCAACATGTCTATTTATGCAAGCTCCAACTAGAAAAATTAGAATCCTAGCTTGGATTTCCTTCAAAATCCACTTAAACACTTCCCAAAAGCTCTCAATCTCTCAAAATCTCACTCAAATCCTCACACAAATTCTCTCACAAGCTTCCTCACAAATTAGAAAAACAAAGCACACAATAAAATACTATTAGTTTTACAAGTAGCTATGTATATCAAATGAGAGGAAAGGTACTACTATTTATACAAAAACATGAGAAATATTAGCCTACAAACATGCTATTCGAGGTGACACTTCTCACTTAGAAAGTTTGACTCAACATTGAAGAAAGTAAGGTGGCAGCTTAAATCGATTCTTAGCATACACATACATAGCCATGGTGAATGAGTCACCTCATTCCTCAAGATAACAAGAGAGATGTTTAGAAATGAAAGGTAATGGTCTCCTACAGATCGAGTTATTTAACTGTATAGGAGTGAATTTGCACCCCCTTGCAAGTTCCCCTTTTACATCCTTCACCATAGAAAAATAAAACTTGACCACGTAATTCGATGTCCTCAGTTTGTACCCTATCCACTTAGCGCTTGTTCCTAGTGCTAGTGGGGGAATTTCTATCAGGGATGTGCACATGATGCATGGACGTTTGCACATCATGCTGCCATCATGACAAGATTCCTTCCTCTAGAATCAACAGAGGTGTTACACTCTCCATTAGTAATAAAATGTAATGCCCCTATGCCCTTCAGTTGAACTTTGAATGGCTCTTTCCCTGCTAAACCATCTTCAAATGGATATCTTTGATGCTCATTCACATTCTCTACACACTTTGGACATTCTTGAAGGAAATTCTCACATTCTCTCATACATTTTAGCTACTTGTTGCACTATCAACCATCACATCACAACATTCTTAACATCTACCACAGAAGCTACAACTTGTAATCTTGTGAGATTTCCTTCATTATCATTGCAGCCATGTCGAATTTTCCATAGTTGTAGACTTGCATTCCTCTCTCATTGGCCTTGAGCACCCTTGGTCATGGTATTACTTGCTTACTATTACCATATTTTCTTTATCACATTTCTACTTTTCTATCTATTTGGCTGTCCATGGAGGTGGGAACACCAAAATGGGGTTTGATTACAGAAAGCCCTAAAACAACCCCAACATTTTTCCCCGCTTTGTTGTGTGTAGGTACTCAGTCGTGTGGAGCTTGCAGGAGAGCTGGACTGTTCGTGAGTTGAATCTTAATCATCCTCGTTCTTATCATTCTTATATAATCTCTTTGATTATTTCAATCATTCTATTATTTATTGCTTTAGTCATCACTAGTAAACCTCAATACCTAATCTATTAGTAGATTTTTAATATCTATGACTATCCTTTTTCACTTTCTATCTGTATGGATTCTAGCGTGCTTGTAAGACACTAGCATGCCACACTATTTTCCCTATTCTATGATGTTTTACTCTCGTAAAGAGCGGCCTAAGATATAGTCCAAGTTCCAAAAACTTGCTCGTTAAGTCCAAACCTAACTCTCGAGTTATTAGAGTGGTAGAAGAATTGAGAGTTCTCTTCATTCTCTATCTCTAGGATCAAACACTTTTCCAACTTGAGGTAGATTAGGTTAGCCTTCAACTCTCGGATCTCCATGACCTAGAGTCATTGAGTGGTTAGCCCCCCTCCTCTACATTTTGGTGAACCTGACATGAACAACATCTATTCATTTCTTTGTGTTGAAACTATTTCCTTCAAACTCGGTGATCGTTGTAGACTTGGGTGTTTTGGGGTTTTATGAGCATCACAACCTAGTATATGACCTTCAGGTACATTGTCAGGAGAAGTGTGTGAAACTTACAAATGGAAAAGATGAAGATCACTTTTAGCTTTACCACTAGTTTTACCACATGATTTACTATCGGTGATCTCTGAGAGGAGGTTTCAACATATGAGATGGGATTCATTGACGAGACCACTCATGTACCCATCCCTCCAGCATCCCCTATAGCTTTGTTTGTGGATGAGGATAATGTTGTGTGCATTCCTATAGAAAACCTTTTGGTACCTGATAGGAGGCTTTAGACCTTGAAAATTATTTGGAGAAAGCACCAAATATGGCAAGAGCTACTAGGATTGTTAATGAGGTGAGATGCATGTTAGGAAAATATTGAACAGGTGTAGAATTCTTACACGGCCTCACCGATCTAACTGAAGCATACATACCTTCGAAAAACACTAGATTAGGTACCACTTGAGTCACAATGATTGATGCCTATGAGAGACAGATAGGTGTCTTGATGCCTACCACATCTATTTTCATGGCCAAATTAGGCCCTTTGATCAGTGTTTCCTCTACTTCTCAAACATCCCACACAATCAAGGTGAGTAGAATACCCCTTGGCTTTAGCTTCACTCCTCCCACTACCCCTAGTGATGGGGGCTCTGGTGGAATGAGTGGTGGTGGCTTTGGTAGTGGTGGAAGCACTAGCAGTGGTGGATTTGGTAGAGGCCATGGCGGTGGCTCTGGCAGAGGCCACGTTGGTGGTCTCGGTGGTGGTTCCGACGGTGGTCGTAATAGTGGCTCTTGAGGAGGCTCCAAAGGAAGTTCTAGTGGTGGTGGTTCTAGGGGAGGTTCAATTGGACCTTTGTCATCTTTAGAACCTATCTTAAATGCTCTCCTACATAATATGGATCAAATGAAAAACCAATTAGCAAATTTGTCTCAAGCCTCTTCTAGCATATCTTTCAACCCTTCTCCCAACATAGTCCATTGTCGGTGACAATTTTGAGCACTCCCTTCACTCAGGGAATGGAAATCCTTAAGTTTGAAAAGTATGGTGGTATAGGAGATTCAAAGACCCACATATCAAATTTTAATGCTATGTGTACGGATTTCTTCCATCATGATGCCCTGATGACAAATATTTTCCCTTGATCTCTCAAGGATACAACACTCGAGTGGTACTATTATTTTCTTGAAAATTCTATATTCTCGTTCGACCATCTTGTCAATTAGTTTCTATAAAAATTCCAAGGTAACATCGGTCCGAAGATGACCTTCTTGGATCTCGGCCGATGTAAGCAGGGAGAGCACAAGAAGATAACTAATTTCATTGTGCAATACCAAATTCTTTTCTCATAAATCTCATATCCGCTGCTCAACTCAAATGTGTACAAGGTATTCATAGGCAACCTGTAGCGAGCTTGGAAAGAGAATTTTTCCTTGATGAAATATCCTTCTTTCACACATTTGTGTGTTGCATTTTAGGAGTACTAGCAAATGGTGGTTTAGTTTGGGGGATCCTCCTCGTGCTCTTGTTTTGAAGGTAAATCTATAGTGTCTAGTTTAGGAAAAGGAAAGTCTATTGTGAATGTAGCTACGACTAATGATTGAATCCTCAAGTGCAAAAAAATGTTTGCTAAACTATCTAAATCTTATTCTTCTATTCTACAAAAGTTACTAAGGGATAAGATTATATCATTAGAAGATCCTTGATCTTTGAGGGAACCTTACCCTAACTGGTATGATGGAAATTCGTTATGCTAGTATCATTGTGTTCATGGGTAGGATACTAAACGTTGCATGTGCCTACATCATGAGATACAAGACCAGATCAAAAATGGTACCATCTGCCTCGATGGAAAGAAGTAAAACACAAATAAGTCAATGGCTAAGGTGAATAGTGAGTTATAGATTTATACGAACCTATTTCTATCTCACACTACAAACTTAATTATTGATCCTTTTGATGCTTCTCCTAAAGCCTCGACATACATAAATGTGGTCTTGTTTACTCCTACTCCTCCCCCTCAACCTATGAATGGTTTGCCAAATGTGAATTTCACCTCGCAGGACTTACCCATGAATAACAAAGCCTCTCCCTTATACATTCATGCTTGCCTCAATGGAAACATTGTGAGAGGGGTTCTAGTTGACCCTATGAATTGAGTGAATGTTATTACAAAGGAGATTTTATGGATAAATTTATTATAGAGGGAGGAATATGAGAGGACAAAAAATACTATATGTACGCATGAGGGTCTCTCTTTTTCTTCATATGGTTCTATAACCCTTTCCATCCTAGTAGGACCTAGGGCTGTAGATACTACTTTTGATGTTATTCTAAAATCTGATCCATTCAAGGTGAAGTTAGGCACTCCTTGGCTAACTTCCATGAATGGAATTTCTTCCATTATTCATAAATTTTTTAAGCTCTCTCACAAAGGTGTTGTGCACTTCGCGCATGACACTAGATACCATCCATTGGTATCTAGTGGGAATTATTCTTTGGATGATTTTTGGCCCAGACTGGTTGGTACTCTTCCTCCAAGAATATACCTACTTTATCAAAATTATGTTAAGTACAAGACCGAGGGCAAGGTGCAACCAAAAGTGACTCAACTTGTAGTGCAAAAAAAATCCACCTCTTCCTCTCAAAAGGGGAAGGGAAAGCCTAGCCATGCTCGAGGCTCTTCTTCTTCTTCTTCCATTGTCCCACTTGCTGCTTCCTCTTTCCCTACTATGACACCATCAAAATTTCCTCCGAAGCGTTTGCTAGAGAGTCTAATGGTGCCCACTTGGAAAAATCCCAAGCGTCCAACATTTGAACTTCTTGTCTTACCTATGGTGCCTTAGTCCATATTGTATGGTAAGGGGAAGGATCCTTTTCAATTGTCCTCTATGTCTCAACCTTCGTGGCCTCCCACTGCTCCTACCTCTAAGGTATTGAATGGGAAGAGGATTGCCACTGAGGCACTTGAGCCCACTCCCCTTGTTGTTGTTCCATCATCCTCGTAATATCTTCCTCCTATTATCATCTAGGAGTTCCTCCCTCTACCAAAAACTATTGTGATGGATACTCTGATGGTTGAACAAGAATCTTCCATCCCTTCTTAGGTTGCGCCTTCTAGCTCTCAGAGTCATAGAAATTACCTTTTGTGTGAGCGCAAGTGTCAGAGGAAGGCTTTGACCATTGAGAAAGCCACCTTGTAGAAGAAGGAAGAGGAGACAAAAATTCCTACTCTGACATCTTTTGTTGTGTCCTCCTCTTCCCTCCTCTCTAATTTAGTTCCTTTAGCCTCAGTCTTGCTTCTAGCTCCCCATGTGAGTGTGAACGATCCTCACCTGAAGAGGGTGTAGGTATTCATTTCTCCTTCAGTCGAGCCTCCCCTTTTTACATCCCTCTCAGACATCCCACCATTCTCAAAACCCATGGACATGCCAAATACCTTGGTGTTGTCTACCACGGTTTTATCCTCTTCCTTCATGCATTGTGCTTCATTTATGTGGGCTGACATCCTCCAATGAAGTGAAAGATGGAGGAAGACCTTGATAGCAATGGGGTTGGAAGAAGGGTTCACCTTCTTTGGAGGGTGGTTCTATATTGGCTTGTGCCATCCTAGTGATAGAGGAAGCCCTAGTGTCCCTAGAGTTCATCACTGCTCTTGAGTCTTTCAATAAGCCTAATAATGGATCTTGAGTGTCGTCGCCATCAACCATTAAGTTGATGCATGGCACTCTTGTAAAGTGCATGTTCAACTCTATGGATGAGGTCCTGGCCTTATCAACGATCTTTGTGAATTCACTGACATTACCCTACAAGAACTAAGTGGAGGAGACCCTAAGGGCCCTTCTTCCTTGGATCTTATTGCATGAGGGTTGGAGGGTACCCCCCTTGATATTTCACCCTTGTAGGCTCATTCACACTCCCCTTACAGTGACCTAGATTGGGAGAATGATGACCTCTTGGTTGATGAGGACTAGGGGGGGCCTCTTCTTTATCTATAGATTAGATTGTGTGTGTATTGTGTTGTGTTCCCCTGTTCTTGTTTTATATGTTCTTGGATAACCCTTGTCACCGTCGTAGGTGCTTGGATACATGAGTGTTTTTGTGTTCTAAAAATTATTCTATTTGTCACATCATTATTCTCTTTATCATGCATTTATTTTCAACAATTGGATACAATACAGAGTGTTGGGGGAATTTAGGCCTCCCTTCCATGTTGACCCAATTTTTTATTTTCATTTCGTCTTCATGTACCTTCTTCACATGCTCTAATATAGTAGGGGGTTGATGAAATTTCATTTATATAATATTATATCTATTTATCTATATTCATGAGAAGCTATGACCCCAAAATATCAGATCCCCATGTCTCTTGTTTGTTATGTTATTGTTTCTTCTTTCTTTGCATCTTTCTCCCTTATTTTCTTTCTTCGTGATGTTGTGGTGCCTATGTGTTGTCCTTGTGTGTGTGGCAACCTTACCATAGTTACATCTCACTATGTTCTGTGAGCCACAAAATCATTTTTCATTCTTGATTTTATCTCCTTAGGTTGTCATGTTCCTTTGTGTTAGACATGCATGATCCTAAGGGGGGCTGTCATACTGCTTTGATTTTCAAAAAATGCATTTGGTGGCCAACAAATATTTTTCAAGAATCACATTCCTCAACAAGGACCCCTAACGAAATACTTTTCCTTTGTCATGGGTTAGTAAAGAAATAATTTGAAAACATTTTCCTCTGAGGAGGGAGCATCTTTTCCTACGGGAGAAGTCTTGACTTTCCCCTTGTGAGGGGGCTTTCTTCCTTTCAAATTCCTCGATGAAGTGAAATATCTCAAAAGGATTCCTTGATGTTGAATTGATTTGTGAAAACTAATCTTGCAGTTTTAAATAGAGCATCCCTTGAGTGGACCCCTTTTATTTTGAAGGGTTCTTGAGGGATCCCTTTGAAAGCTCTTCAAAATTTTGACTATCTTCTTGCTTGCTTGTGTGGATTTTTGTTTTGTAACATGCTTTTTTTGTGAATTAATATGTTGCTTTTCAAGTGCACCTATGAAGCTTCTTTCAAATTTGACTTTGTGGAGTCCCCCTTACATTGGGCTTCCTTCAGGACCGAGCACCTAAGGGTGCCTTCTTTGCAAGTTTGAAGACCTACAAAGCACTTACATCCTATGGGATCTATTCACCATTGGTCTACGAGCCTCTAGTGCACTTTGTTCAATCCTCCTCAGGAGAGAGTACCTGTGGAGCCATTTTCTTGCCCTACGCTTTTGAGCACGCCTGATTGCAGACTACTTCCTTGATGATTTAGGTATATTTTCTTAGAACTCTTTTGATCTACTTTACCAAAAACTCATTGTCACTCACATTCGTTAATGTGGTGGAAAAATGTATAGGAGTGAATTTACACCCCCTTGCAAGTTCCCTTTTTACATCCTTCACCTTAGAAAAATCGAACCCAACAATGTAATTCCACATTCTCAGTTCATACCCTATCCACTTAGCGCTTGTTTTTAGTGTCGATGGGGGAAATTTTGTCGGGGACATATGCGTGATGCTCGAACATTTGCATGACGCGTTGTCATCCTGGTAGGATCCCTCAATTAAATGTAACAGCCCTGTGCCCTTTAGTCGACCTGTGAATGGATCTTTCCCTCCTAAACCATCTTCAAATGGCTATTTTTGATGCTCATTCACATTTTCTACACACTTTGGACATTCTTAAAGCAAATTCTCACATTCTCTCATAAGTTTTAGCTACTTGTTGCACTATCAACCATCCCAACATCACAACATTCTTCACATCTACCACAAAAGCTACGAATTGGTATCTTGTGAGACTTCCTTCAATGTCGTTGTGACCATGTTGACTTTGCCTCAGTTTTAGAATCGCATTTCACTCTCATTGGCCTTGAGCACCTTTGGTCAAGGGTGGTATTACTTGCTTACTATTAAATTGTTGTTGGGTTTGAGTAGCATAGTGTTTCTTGTAGTGCTCTATATTTTCCTTTCTAGCATACTTTCTTTATCGTATTTCTACTTTTCTATCTATCTGGTTGTCCATGGAGGTGGGAACACCAAAATGGTGGTTTGACTATGGCAAGCCCCAAAACAACCCCAACATTTTTCCCCACTTTGTTGTGTGTAGGTACTTTCTCGTGTGGAGCTTGCGGGAGAGCTAGAATTTTCATGAGTTGAATCTTCATCATCCTTGTTCTTATCATTCTTCTATCATCTCTCTCTTTATTTTAGTCATTTTATATTTATTTCTTTAGTCATCACTAGTAAACCTCAATACCTAAGTTAGTAGATTTTTAATATCTATGATAGTCTTTTTCACTTTTTTCCATATGAACGCCAGCACACTTGTGAGACGCCAATGTGCTACACTATCACCCCTATTTTTTGTGGTTTTCCTTTGGTAGAGAGTTGTCTGAGGTATAGTCCGAGTTCCAAAAACTTGCTCGCTTAGTCCAAACCTATCTCTCGAGTTAGCAGAGTGGTAGAAGCACTAAGAGTGCTCTTCATTCTCTATCCCTAGCATCAAACACTTGTTTGACTTGAGGTAGAGTAGGAAACCTTCAACTCTCAGCTCTCCATGACTTGGAGTTGTTGATTGGTCAGTCCCCCTCCTCTACATTAACTAATTGCATATTTGACCAATTCATATTTTATCATTGCTCCACATGCTACAATTCATTTGTAGGTTAAGACATCTTTTTGGTTTACACCGTTCATACTTTGGCTCCACCAAAACACCATGTTTCCTATCCTTTTGGTTTGTTGTTTAAAAGACTGAGTCAATGTATTTTTCAAGAGTTTTAGATGAGTTTGACATTTTATTGCTTTACATACTTAGCATATTAATAATTTCTTTACTTATCTAAGTGCTTATAGTGCTGCTTTTACTTTATACAACACATTAAAAAAATTTATTCACCACCTTAGCATTATGTACGGACTCATATTGTTATGCTTTATTCACTAATATATGCTACACACATATTATTAATTTTAATGCATTATATGCAAATTTAATACACATGGATTATATATTATCTATGCACCATAATATGTAACACCATTTATTATTTATATTGAGCATACAATGTATACTATATATATACTTATATATACATATACTTGTTGATTAACAAATTCATTAAATAAATCATTCAATAATTCGAATGTATCTATCTATGTTATCATTTTTCTTAAATAATGATTCACATGCATGTATATATATTTATACACATATACATATATATATATGTTCATATTAATGTATCCATATGGACATTTCAATTATGTCTATTCATACGTGTATATTAATATGTATGTATACACATATATGCATATACTGTATATATATTGTCTCTTCCATAAACATTCACATATTGGTAATATATCGAATGTCATATATACACAAAGTATATATATATATATATATATTTCATTTTGTCCTTTCGATATTCCCATACATATGGGTAATCCATTCATGAGCATGCATAGATACATTTATCTAGGTATACTCATGCGCATACTTACTCATGTGTATGAGTTTATCATTGACATGTAAATGAATGCATATATACAAATTTATATATATACATATATATACATTTTTTATGTATATATCTTATCAATAAGAACATATAAGAAAAAAATCACATCTATTAAGAGTCTTAAATCCAAACTTAAAAATTCACCCTAAAAATCATAACGCTTTCCAACTTCAAACACAAATAAGACTAAAGGATGACTTACCATGAACCAAACTATTGACTTGACTTGACCAACTAGTTTTGAGTGTGTGAAAGCTCAGTATAGATCATATTAAGGGTTATCATATAAAGTTCTTCTCCTGAGTGATACTTCCCCTCTCTTCTGGAGGCTTGATCTTGTATCTGCATTCAACCTAGCACATTGAAATAGTTGTTAGTTGTTCATCAAAACGATCATTCACATTATACATTTCTTAGTCAAAATATAAAATTAAATTAACATTCACTCACCATTTTTCCCAATGATACTAGTAAACAAAGTAAAAACACATGTATTTTAATTAGAATTATAAACAAATTCATATATCAAAGTATTTTTAACCATCTTAGTAATAGTAACTAGGTAAATACACAACGGGGTGTAACATATCCCCCCTTGTGAATCATCATCCCCAATGATATTAAGTAGCAAACAAATATTTAATCCAAAAATAAAATGCAAAATTGTTTTTCAAGAACTCTCAAAAGCATGTAAAACATGTGAAAACTTCTTCTCAAACTAAGCATATTCCTCTAAAGTGGTAGAATCTTTTGCATACTAGTCCCACTGGACTTTTCATTGTAGAATCTCTCCATTATGCAAGTGAAGCCTACATGTTTCAACAACCTTGAGAGGCTCCATAGTTACCACTCCTAGGTACTGTACCTATAAATAATTCCAATCAATAACATTATTTTCACTTGTTATATACTTCTTTAGGTATGAGAAATGAAAGATGTTATACATCTGGGCAAGAGCCGGTGGCAATGCAATTAGATAGGTAACAGGATTTACTTCCTCAAGAATCTCAAAATGACCTACATAATGTGGAGCTAGTTTGGAAGACTTTACAAATTTGATGGGAATCTTATGAGTTTTAACCCTTAACAACACCTTTTCACCTACTACAAAATTTTGGGGTACCCGCTTAGGATTTGCATAGCTTTTCTACCTATCATTGGCTTCTGCTAGCCCCTGCTTAATAATTATCACTTGCTTCTCCATTTTTGATAACATCTTTGGCCCGAGAGTTACCCTATCTTCAAGCTTATCCTAGCTTATAGGAGCTCAAAAATTTTGTCCATACAATGCTTCAAAAGGAGCCATATTTATTACAGAATGATAAGAATTGTTATATGAAAATTCTGCCAAAGGCAAGTAATCTTTTGACTTGTATTGCTGGTCCATGCAATACATCCTTAGTAGGTCTTCTAGTGCTTGGTTCACTCTTTCCATTTTCCCATCCATTTGTGGATGATATGTTGAACTTATGTTCAATTGAGTTCCAAGTGAGGAGAATAAGGTTTGCCAAAATATGGATATATGGATACCACACGAGCATCCCTATCTGAAATAATTTTCTTAGGAATCCCATGTAACCTAAACACCTCTTGAATGAATTTATGAGCTATGACATGAGCTCCATTAGTTAAATTCCTAGGACTAAAATGTGCTACCTTGGTAAGCTTATCTACTATCACCAATATTACATTGTTCTTATTCCTTGACATAGGTAATCCTTGCACAAAGTCCACACTAATGACTTGCCACTTACTCTCAGGAACATCGTGTGGATATAATATTCGTGCGGGATGATGATGTTTAGCCTTCACTTTTTGACATTCTAAGCACTTTTCTACAAATCTAGTAGCATCCCTATTCATTCCCTTCTAAAAATACAAGAGCTTCACATCTACCAACATCTTAGTCACAACTAGATGCCTAGAATATGGTGCTTCATGGACTTCTTTCCACACAAGATTCCTTAACTTCACAAAATTAGGCACATGTATTCTTTCTTTAAACCTTAGCAATCCATTGGATTCAAAATGAAATCCTTCGTACCTTGTATCTTGTGGATTGTCCACGAGTGTTTGCTTAAATTTCTCATAGTACTCATCTTTCTTGCAGTTGTGCAACACTTTCCCTTTAAAGTCAGTTTGAATTATCACCATTGAAGTGATATGCCTTCTATGACTTAGGGCATCAATAAATCGATTCTCTTTTCCCTTGATGAATTTGATATTGAAGTCATAATCAAAAATCAACTCTAGCCATATTCTTTGTCATGCATTCAGATTAGGTTGGGTAAATAGATATTTCAGACCATGGTGATCTGTGTTTAGCTCAAATGGCTTTCCAAAAAAATAGTGCCTTTGAATTTGCAATGTGTTCACAACTGTTTCCAACTCTAAATCATGTGATGCATAATTCTTCTCATAGGGTTTTATCTTTCTTGATTCATAAGCTATGACTTTCCCTTCTTGCATCAAGATTCCACCTAAACCTTATCTTGGCACATTAGTGATGACTGCGAAGTCACATTCTAGATCTAGTACTTTCAAAATTAGAGGAGTAGTCAACTTCTCCTTGAGTAGATCAAATGCTTCTTGGCATTTTTTTGATCACTCAAACTTCTTCCCTTTTCTTTTTAATGATGTAATAGGAAAGGATATCCTAGAAAAGTTTGCAAAAAACTTCTAATAGTATCTTACCAGGCCCATAAAACTTCTAACCTCGAGTACACTCTTAGGTACTGGCCACTCTAACAACGCCTTGATTTTAGTTGGATTGACCGAAATTCCATCCGTTTAAATCACGTGACCTAAATATTACACTTTCTTCTAGAAGAAGGTACATGTAGAGAGTTTTTTGTATAACTTGTTCTCTCTTAAGTGTTGAAGAAATGTCTCTAAATTCTTGCAATGCTCCTCTTCATTCTTGGAATAAATCAAAATATCATCCAAGAAAACCAAAACAACTTATCGAGATAGTCCCTAAATATGTTGTTCATTAGGTTCATGAATGATAGTGGCACATTCATAAGTTTGAATGGTAGAATTTTGAACTCATAATGCATGTATCTGGTCCTAAACGTAGTCTTGTGGATATCTTCATATTTGATCCTTAGTTGGCGATAACTTGACCTTATATCAATCTTTGAGAACACAACTACTCCTTGCATCTGATCGAAAACATCATCAATTCATGTCAACGAATACTTGTTCTTTATTGTAGCTTTATTAAGCATTCAATAATCTATACATAAGCATAGTGTACCATCCTTCTTCACAAAGATGAATGGTGCTCTCCAAGGTGAAACACTAGATCTTATTAATCCTTTTGACAACTCCTCTAGTTGTGCCTTGAGTTCCATTAATTTTTTTGTAGTCATTCTATAAGGTACTTTGGACACTGCTTCTGATCCTGGTACAATGTGGATGCATAATCAAACACTCTTTTGGGAGGTAGTCTAGGTAATTCTTTTGGAAAGAAAACTGAATTTTTTCTTAAAATATGATATTTTTCCATATTCATTTCCCCATATTCCATTATTTCACCTTCCTCAACACCATGGTTGTCTTTTGTTCCATAGTAGACAACATCTTCTTGAGTAATGAGTTCCTTACTTTCCTCAAGTTTTTCCATTTTGACAGTGAATAGTTTACAACCCTTCTGCACTATAAGCATCTGCATGGCGGATATATACCACAATTTAATTTCCATAGGAATCCTTTACAATGATACTTGGTTACCTAGATCATCTAAGCACTCTAAAATTTTGGCATGAAAATCTACCTTGGCTCTATGCTTCCATAGATAATTCATTCCAAGGATGACATCATAAGATCCTACGGGTGCTACATAGTCTTACCTCAGTTGAGAAACTTGGTAGCTCAACCTTTTCCTCAAATAAGAATTGCTTCATTTTTTCCCTTGATTGGTTTGTGTATTCCACAACCCATGATTTTGACATGAAACTATCTTTTCTAGATATTTTATTAACTACTCTAGGTGAAACAAAATTTTCTATGACTCCATTATCAATAAGTATGGAAATAGGAATACCAAACAAAAAACCTAGAGTTTCCACCAGGGTGATCTGATAATCAACTTGTCAATTGTCAACACCTGCATGGATTCTCTACTGAAATATAATTTTTGTGTTGTTGAGATCCTAAAGGTTTTTTTAGGAAATTTATAGGAAAAGTGATCTCCACCACATGTGAAACATCCTTTCATTAGTCCCCTTCTTTTTCCTGGCCTTTTAGAATTACTGGGCCGCTCCCTCCAATTTTACCGTTGTTACCACTTTTACCACTGTTAGGATTATTTTCTCGAGGATCCTTCTGTGGTTTACTCCTATTGTTGCGATATCCCCATTCCTCTTACCTTTGATAATCTAACACTCCATTAAACTTCTTGGGAGATTGTAGCCCTCTAAACTTCTTTTATTTTCTACTCTCTCGATAGATTGAGATACCTTTGAGATTTCGCTCTTGATTGGCTATCTTTTCATACACCAGTTCCATAGTAGCTAGACCATGTACATCCACCTCACCGCCTATTTGGACATTTAATCCCATAAAATTATTGATATGGAAGTTCTCATCCTTTTGGTACATTAGAACGTACCTTAGGAGATGAGTAAACTTCTCCCAGTTTTCATTAACTGACATCTCCCCTTGCTTTAGGTTTTGGAAATTAGTACGTTTTTGGTTGAAAAAGAGTTGGGGTAGCCACCTTTTTTGGAATATTTCAACAAACTCATTCCAAGTAAGTTTTAAAGAACTGAGTCCAAGTTCCATTTTCTTGTTCGTCCACCAATTAGAGGCTTTTCCAGCTAACTGATAGGCTCCCCATACAACTTTTCTGACCTCAAAATAATTTCTAATCTTAAAGTATTTCTCCATTTGGATTAACCATGCTTTAGCTTCTTCCTCATTGGTGCTTCCTTCAAACTTAGGTGGGGTAATTTTCCTCATGTCCCTTGATAGTTCAGTTGCCAAATGCTTCCTACTAGTTTCTTCATATTGAGGGTGTGAATTCTCATTCTCATGTTCGTGGGTCTGAGTATGGTCATGAGAATTCTCTCCCTCATCTTCATTGTTAGGAAATTATTCATCTTCTTCATTAATCTGGACCTCTTGCTCAAGATTACCCAACCTTGCATTGGTTTCATGAATGATAGCCAAAATTTGGTCCAATTTGGCTTCAACACTTTCTAGGCATTGTCCAACTTCTTGACTTCCTTCAAGATTGGTTCTAGTCCTAACCATAATTTTGAGTAATGGTTATACCTGGAGGATCATCTTAATTAGACCCTAACGTAATTTATTTAATATAAGGAAAACATTCCTACAATATAACATTTCGCATAAAAGAGATTTCATTGAAGACTTTTGCACATAATTTAGTATATAAAGGGAATCATAAATTTCATTTATCCTTAAGATATCAATATCCCTTTTATTTACATAGATCAAGTATTTAAATAGTCCAGAGGAGAGTATCCTTCGAATTCACTCTCAAATACATAACTTAGTGGGGTATACATCTCTAAATTTTTATCATCTCTCATTTCTTCATTTCTATCCCAAAAAGATAATAACCTTCATATTCATCTTTGGATACATGCTTACAGGGAACATAGCACCTTGATTCGTCACTTGAATATATAACAATGAATTCCAACATAGGAAGAATTCAAGGGTCCCTATATATCAATGCAAGACTGACACTACATTCTGAGGGCATTTCCTTGGAAAGTGATAAGGAGTCAGAATTTTTTGGTGAGATAGATAGTAAGTAGTTGAAGTTGGCCTCCTCTTTCATCCTTCTCTTTACATGGCTGATTCGTGATAGAGTGTGATTTATTTTATCGATATAACTTAGCCAAAAAATATTATCATAGTTGGTACCCTCTATTGTTCGAACAATGGCTTCTTTTTCCTTCTTGGCCCTCAAGTAGCATTTGTTCCCAAGAATTGACTTCCTTGCAATCATCTTGAGATTCACCATCCTGGCACAAGAATTTCCAAACATTAGTCTCATTAAATATTGGAGGGAAAGTATGGAGAGCACATAGGTTCCAGAGTTGAACCTAGTAGCTCTGATACCATGTGTAACATGCTAATTGTTCTACCAAATTTTTTAAATATGTTTTGACTTCAAGTAAATAAAATAGGATGCCATTTATAATTGCAATATTTTTTTTCTTTTCAACATAAGATAATTGAACATATTTTATGTAACAAGCTTTCACTTTCTCAGTTCTTTTCAAAGAAATATTACAATCTTTCCAAAGTAAAGATTTCACATTTTACAAACACAAGATATCATACCACTTTTACAACTTCCATAGAAAATGTACATAAGATACATACATTGTGTTGGAGCCTAAAATTTTGTGCAAATTCTTGCAAAATTTTAGGTTCCCATGATGACAAATTTGATTCCAGCACTTAGAAGTACAGTTGAAAAATTTGCTCAAATAGCCCACTTTGAAAAATCATAATATGAAGCCTGTGCAATTTCATGCAAAATCACTTTGCAGACATGTTCATCCACCACATATGAGTAGGTACACACAATTTCAACTTCCTACAATCATATTTGACAAAGTTTCAAAAGGCCAAGTTGAAGGGTTTTGCGAAGGTTTGTTGTTTACACAGTGTTAAAACTACCAAAAGGGTCAACTTTGGAGGATGATATTAAGCAACTGAAAGAGTGTCATAACAAACCGATTCATGTATCAGATTCTCCCCATCTCAATGTTAATCCATGTCAATTTTTAGAGCTTCAAGACATCATTTGATATTTTTTCCAAAATCAAAACCAGATGGGTTTTACGTAGTTTGAAGATTGCATTCCAGAACAACTACAAAAAGGTCAACTTTGACGCTTGATATTTGGTGAAGAAAAAAAAATGATGAAAAACCCTCTTTCACACATGTTCATTTGACCTAAATGAACTAGTATCCAGGGTGGTAGCTTCTCAAAATCACATTTGATATTTTTCCAAGAAGGCAAATTGGAGAGTTTCAATTGAGTTTGATAGTGGTAGTTTTTAGAAATTCTAAATAAGCAACTTTGAGCGTTAACAGTTTTCAATCTTGATCACTTCATTCCAAATTGTTCTGCAACCATGCTCCCCTATCACAACTAAAAATTTTGGTGCATTTTCGTGACTTTTGGAGATCATATAATCATTTTTTCAAAGCAATTCTAGAGGCTGCCTGACTCATTTTGGTCACTGTGCAGCAAAGAAAAATTCCATCGGAGAGACCAGTCATAGTCTCATCGATCGAAAATATTTGGTTCATAGTCTCACTGATCTAAAAGAGTGGTATGAAGTCTCACTGATATCTGCAAGAGTGGTTCGTAGTCTCATTGATCTACAAGAGTGGTATGAAGTCTCACCAATATCTGCAAGAGTGGTATGAAGTCTCACCGATATCTACAAGAGAGGTTCAAAGTCTCACCAATCAAAAAGAGTTGGTTTGAAGTCTCATTGATCGACAAGAGTGGTTTGAAGTCTCACTGATACAATCTTCCTACAATGATATCCGTCAAAGAGACATATGTTGTCGGAGTGGTTTCCTCAAGTGTTTTTTATTATGAAGGTTACACCAATGTGGTTTTCGGGGAGAGTCTCACCAATAGCCCAACAAGCATACTTCATCAAGGAGACACATCAATATCGAAAATAGTGGTATGAAGTCTCACTGATATCTACAAGCGTGGTTTGAATTCTCCTACAACAATATGCATTAGAGAGACTCTCTGATATCGGTGTGAGATAAAATAAGTCTCCTCGATGTTCAAGTCACCCCGAAACATGAATACATGTGGTCAAAGTGCAAACAAAAGGTTGAATACAGTATAATTATAATGAAAATGATAACACTTCGAGAAAATATAAGCTTCACATAGTTACCAAGGGGATCATGTGGTAGATGATTATTTTATCCATGAAAAGCATGAAAGCTAGAAAATTATAAAATACTTGCATTGGAAGGTAGAATATTCTTTACCAAAGATGAAACGAGCAGATGAAAAGTATCTTTTGGAAAATAAAATACTTTCGAGGAATTTTAATGAAGTGGGTAATTATTTTACTCAAAGTACATCTCAGGTAAAGCATAGAGTGAGAAATTTCCAGCAAAAAGGCTTAATGAATAAATCAAGATTAAAATTTCACGAAGAAGCAAAGATAATGAAGATTAAAATATTTTAATTTTTCGAAATCAATTAATTAAAATAAAGTGAAGCACTACAATAGAAGAGCAAAGGGTCATAACCCTAGAAGATATAATGTATATATGACAGATGAAATTAAATTAGGAAGAGGATTAGAATTAGGAGTTAGGTAGTTGGATAGGTGGAACAGTTTTCGAAATAGAACATTGTGCTATGTATTGCAAAAATATTTTGAAGTAATATAATGGACAAGAAGATTTAATTTGGTGATCAAATTTCTGGTGTCAATTGTTTGTTGAGAATATACGATTATTTGGCTATCTCCAACTTGATATTTTCCTTATTATTTAAATTGGTGTATCAAGGATATATTCAATTTATCAAGGCACATTTACTGTTCTTGTGTTATGTGATTAATTGGTTTCTTTAAAAGAATTAAAATCCTTGTAGTCAATCATAGTAATCTGGAAGTATTATTTGGATCGATAAGAAGAGCCCTATAATCGATAAAATTATCATACTGTCTCCAGTTTGGTTCTATCTTGTTATTCAAATCAGAAGTATTCGATTTGTCAGGACACACTTGCTGCTTTTGTGTGATTCAGTTAATTGGTTCTTTCAAGGATTAAAATTTCCTATTAATTAATCACAGTAACCTGGTAAGAATCATTTGGATCGATAAGAAGAGTCTGATAATTACATCCTTGCACATTTATATGAGGTATAAATAGTCACAAGTGCCAAGAAATTAGAATTGTAGCTAGTAAGTCACATATCATTCACCTCTTGACTCCATTAGCCCAACAGGAGTAGGCCCTGGTCATACCAATTCCATTTTAGAGTTTCATAAAATCTTATTCAAATATTCACATCTCAAATTTCAGTAGGAGTAGTTAGTAAGCATTCATCTATCCCACTTTATGCCACTGTGGATAGATCCATAAATTCAATTAAGTCATACAACTCTAAATCTGCTTTAGCTATCAAGGTCTACATGCCTAGGTTTAGCAGAGCCTAAAGTGTAGGGAGTCATCAACCATATAGGTTAGCTCCATTCATTGGTTCAAAAATGTTGCAAGTCTAATCATAGAGCCTATCGTCCTCTTAGGATTTGTAACCTACATTTTTGAGATCCAATAGATTAGCAACTCTACTGGGAACAAACTCAGGAAAAATCTAGTTCTAGCCTATCCATTTAAATAGTCAATAAAATTTCAAAATTGGTTTGCAACTAGAGGTTCATAATTGTGTCATTTGTACTCCCCATTTGAGTCACACACCTAACAGATTGGCGACTCTGTTGAGGAATTAAGCCAATTCTGAACCTAAGCCTTACATCATAGAGTCATTCCAAAATATCATAATAAATTGAAGACTCCACTAGGAAAGAACACACTCATTTTCCTACTTATAAAAAGTAGGTTGTGAATTTGTTAAAAATTGATAGATAATACATAAACATTTTGGAACGGCAACACTATTTCCATTCAAAAATAAAAGATACAAAGTTACTGCGAATTTCTTGTCAAAATGTCATAAGAAGTGAGAAGGCAACAATTAATAAGAGAGTGTAAATAATTGGACCAACAACTACTACAATCGAGAGAAAAACATGTTCCAAATGCATCACAAAATATACTATTCTACAATGAGGATGGATATACAAATGCAGGTGGTCTTTGGACCCCACAAGTTCCACATAATATAACTGAGAATTTTGGCAATGGAGGTAAAGCATATCATTCATAACATAACATTGATTCATCACAAGATTCAAAACAAATAAATGCCTATCTTGTCCCTCCTGGACAAAAACTATTAAGCTACCAAGGTCATCAATACAATCAGTATCAAGTGCAACACAGTTTCAGCCCACTTGGAAATGTCTATCAAAATCTGCACCAAGGTATATATCAGAATCAACAATCTATAAAGAACAATGACAAAGGTTTGTGTATTCAAGAAAGAAACAAAAATATTTTGGATGCCTTTCTTGACATAAGGAGACATAAAGAAGAATCTAGGCACTCTTTTCTCAGAAGAATGGTAGATATTTGTGGGCAAATACCTATTGATTCCCCTCCTAGTAAGTATGAGTTCATTGAGCAGTTCATGAAAGTATATGAGCCCAATTCAACTTATTGGCCTGAATCATGGATAACACTTGCTTTTAATCAAATAGATGAATAGACTGGCATCATAGATAAGAAAAAGTATGAAGGCAATAGTGGTATCACTGATGAGGATGATGAAATTGATCAAATAATGCAGCTAATAGAAGAATCAAGTGCAAGTGAAATTCTCAATTATGATACTTCATATTTGAATGTAGATGAAATTGTTGAAGACCAATCTTCCACCTTGGAAGATGATTACAACATTGAAGATGTTGGAAACACACTACTAGAGGAATATATCAGCCATGATTTAGATGAAGAGGAAGTGTGTTCACTCGACAATGATAAAATTTCAAATTTACTAACTATGGAGTATCAAAAATATGCACACAAGAATGATGTTGAAGTTTCATGTCAAACATGCATTTTCTTTGACAGTGAAAGTAATTTTTGTGAAAATGATGAGGGAAATCTAGGAGCTCATCAAGATCATATGTTTGTTTCTACTCAAGAAGGAATATGTAAATCAGACTTGAAGATCTTTTTCCTACAAGAGAAAGATATTGGTTTGTATATCACTGATGATGAATGTTCAAAATTGATTGATTCAAATATGCATAAGGATGACTATATGGATCAGAAATTTGTGCCACTATCAATTGGTGGTATGGAAGAGATAGAAAGTATTTCAGATTGGAGTGTCTCATTTTCAGACCCATGTGAAAAGAATGCAGAATATGAAGTGAGTAGCATGAATGGGCACAATTGTCTTTCTTTCCATACACCTAGAAGTTATTTTCTTAGTTTGCATCAAAGGCCATATGATAATTTTAGATTATCTATACAAACTTATGATGAAGTAAGACCCAATCACTTCAGTTGTGAAGATTTTCAGTTTTCAGTTTAGTCGGGAGACCATTTCATGATACATCAAAATGGTGGAGAATTTTGCATTGAGAATAAAAGTTCTTGGTACAATGAATGGGGCATGAGTTTGTCACATGATAATAAATTTTTTCTAAATATGCTTAGGTGTAAATCAAAGAATAGAAAAATAAATATGGGCAATGTTGAAGGTGTTGTTATTTTGAAGGTTTCCAATGGTAGTAGATATAACAAGGAAAATTGCATGAATATTCTTAGGAGGAATTTGATGAAATCATATCAAAACAAGGTATATGACAGGGGAAAATAGGGGCCTTTATTTTTAGTGGCCTTGTGCCATCAGTTGTAGTGTAATTTTGCAAAATCATACAAATTCAAAGCAAAGATGAAGTTTGACTTTGTTGCCCAATCAGTAAAGCACTTGGTCTACTCTCCCACATACTTGGATTCTTGCTATGCTCACAAGGGGAATACATCCCCAAATGGAGCCACTATTGGAGCTTAAAATTTCATGCAAATTATTGCAAAATTTTAGGTTCCCATGATGAAAAATTTGATTCTAGCACTTAAAGTATAGTTGAAAATCTGATCAAATAGCCTACTTTGAAAAATCATAATATGAAGCCTGTGCAATTTCATGCAAAATCACTTTGCAGATGTTTTCATCTACCACATGTGAGTAGGAACACCTGATTTTAGCTTCCTAAAATCAGATTTGGCAAAGTTTCAAAAGGTCAAGTTGAAGGGTTCTGCAAAGGTTTGTTGTTTACACAATGTTAAAACTGCCAAAAGGGTCAAATTTGGAGGATAATATTAAGCAATTGAAAGAGTGTCATGAAAAACTGATTGGTGTATCAGATTATCCCAATCTCAATGTGCATCCATGTCAATTTTTAGAGCCTCAAGAAATCATTTGACATTTTTCCAAAATCAAAACCAGATGGGTTTTACCCAGTTTGAAGATTGCACTTCCAGAACAACTACAAAAGGGTCAACTTTGATGCTTGATATTTAGTGAAGAAAATAAAATAATGGAAAATCCTCTTGCACACATGTTCATTTGACCTAAATGAACTAGTATCCAGGGTGGTAGCTTCTTAGAATCACATTTGATATTTTTCCAAGAAGGCAAGTTGGAGAATTTCAATTGAGTTTGATAGTGGCAGTTTTCAGAAAATGCTAAATAAGCAACTTTGAGCATTAAAAATTTTCAATCTTGATCACTTCAAATCATTCTACAACCATGCTCCCCTATCACAACTAAACATTTTGGTGCATTTTCGTGACTTTTGGAGATCATCTAATCATTTTTTTAAAGCAATTCTAGAGGCTACCTGACTCATTTTGGTCACTATGCGACAAAGAAAAATTCCATTAGAGAGACTAGCCGTAGTCTCACCGATAAGCAAGAGTTGGTTTGTAGTCTCATCAATCTGCAAGAGTGGTATGAAGTCTCACTGATATTTGCAAGAGTGTTTTGTAGTCTCATTGATCTGCAAGAGTGGTATGAAGTCTCACCAATATCTGCAAGAGTGGTATGAAGTCTCACCGATATCTACAAGAGCAGTTTGAAGTCTCACCGATCGACAAGAGTTGGTTTTAAGTCGACAAAAGTGGTTTGAAGTCTCACTGATACAATCTTCCTACAATGATATCCATCAAAGAGACATATGTTGTCGAAGTGGTTTCCTCAAGTCTTTCTGATTATGAAGGTTACATCGATGTGGTTTTTGGGGAGAGTCTCACCAATAGCCAAACAAGCTTACTTTATTAAGGAGACACATCAATATTGACAAGAGTGGTATGAAGTCTCACCGATATCTACAAGAGTGGTTTGTAGTCTCACTGATCTGCAAGAGTGATATGAAGTCTCACCAATATCTGTAAGAGTGGTTTGAAGTCTCACTGATACAATCTTCCTACAACAATATGCATCAGAGGGACTCTTTGATATCGGTGTGAGATAAAATAAGTCTCCTCGATGCTTAAAGTCACCCTGAAACATGAATACATGTGGTCAAAGTGCAAAGAAAAAGTTGAATAAAGTATAATTATATTGAAAAGGAATATTACTTCAAGAAGATATAAAATTCACATTTTTACCAAGGGGATCATATGGTGGATGATTATTTTACCCATGAAAAGCATGAAGGGTAGAAAATTATAAAATATTTTCACTAGAAGGTAGAATATTCTTTACCAAAGATGAAAAGAGCAGATGAAAAGTATCTTTTGGAAAATAAAATACTTTCGAGGAATTAACGAAGTGGGTAATTATTTTACTCAAAGGACATCTCGGGTAAAATATAGAGTGAGAAATTTCCAAAAAAAAGGCTTAATGAATAAATCAAGATTAAAATTTCACAAAGACAATGAAGATTAAAATATTTTAATTTGTCGAAGGCAATTAATTAAAATAAAGTGAAGCACTGCAATAGAAGAGCAAAGGGTCATAACCCTAGAAGATATAATGTATATATGACAGATGAAATTAAATCAGGAAGGGGATTAGAATTATGAGTTAGGTAGTTGGATAGGTGGAACAATTTCTAAAACAAAACATTGTGCTATTTATTGCAAAAATATTTTGAAGTAATATAATGGACAAGAATATTTAATTTTGTGATCAAATTTTGGGTGTCAATTGTTTGTTCAGAATATGCGATTATTTGGCTGTCTCCAACTTGATATTTTCCTTATTATTTAAATTGGTGTATCAAGGATATATTCAACTTATCAAGGGAAATTTTTTGTTTCTTGTGTGATGTGATTAATTGGTTTCTTTAAAAGAATTAAAATCCTTGTAGTCAATCATAGTAATCTGGAAGTATTATTTGTATCGATAAGAAGAGCCCTATAATCGATAAAATTGTCATACTATCTCCTGTTTGGTTCTATCTTGTTATTCAAATCAGAAGTATTTGATTTTTCAAGGCACACAAGCTACTTTTGTGTGATTCAGTTAACTGGTTCTTTCAAAGAAGGATTAAATTTTACTATAATTAATCACAATAACCTGGTAAGAATCATTTCGATTGATAAGAAGAGTTTGATAGTTACATCCTTGCATGTTTATATGAGGTATAAATAGTCACAAGTGCCAAGAAATTCGAGTTTTAGCTAGTAAGTAAGTCACAAATCATTCACCTCTTGAATCTATTAGCCCAACATGAGTAGGCACTGGTCATACCAATTCCATTTTAGAGTTTCATTAAATCTTATTCAAATATTCACATCTCAAATTTCAGTAGGAGTAGTTAGTAAGCATTCATCTATCCCACTTTATGCCACTGTGGATAGATCCATAAATTCAATTAAGCCATACAACTCTAAATCTACTTCAACTATCAAGGTCTACCCGCCTAGGTTTAGGATAGCCTAAATTGTAGGGAGTCATCAACCATATAGGTTAGCTCCATTCATTGGTTCAAAAATGTTGCAAGTCTGATCATAGAGCCTGGCATCCTCTTAGGATTTGTAACCTAAATTTTTGAGATCCAACACATTTCTTGACTGAGCATCATGACACTAGGAATACAATGGTCCAAGAAATCCCCCATCAAATCTTTTCCCACCAATTGTAAAGGAGAAGCATCACTCAAGCGCTTTTCTACCAACCATGGACTTACGATGGTCCCCCACACATCTATCAAACTAATGGATGGCCCTACCCTTCAACAAAGAGATTGGTCCAGTAACCTCAAAATACTAGCCAATACTGAGCTAGTGTTGTTTCCTACATGTCTAGAACTTGTATACAAAACCACATCATGTATGACAATCCAGGACTAGCATGTACAAAAGGAACATAATGAGATGACAGTGTAACTAGTGGCACTTACACTACTTTGGCCAAAGTTTCATTATAAAGATTCATCTACTCACACACCCTCTAGCTTGATTTTTTTATAACCATTATATTTTAGGCATAGGATATTCCCTTCATTGGATTGTCTAATCCTCAACCCCAATAATAACCTATATTATTTCTAATTATCTATGACATAGTTTTTTAAACAAACCACGTAACTCCATACTCTTCTTTCAAAAATAAACTTCTTTCTATATAAACAATATCTTACTTAATATTCTCTACTAATAAAAGTACCCACTCCTTAATAGGAGGTATGTATAAACACTCAAGCAAGTAAATATCAAGAGTTGAAAACAACAATCTTATTATATAAATAGCATATAATGCTATTCCATTCTAATAACTTAATTCATCTTACTAAACAAAACAAACAAGAACATTGAAGACATTCATTCTTTTCAAAACATAAAGCATAAAATAAAGTAGATAGCAGCATGCCTATTTATGCAAGCTCCAACTAGAAAAAATAGAATCCTATCTTGGCTTTCCTTCAAAATCTGCTTAAACACTTCCACAAAAATTTCCCAAAATCTCTCCTCAATCTCTCAAAATCTCACTCAAATCCTTACACAACTTCTCTCACAAGATTGCTCACAAATCCAAAAAATAGAGCACTTAATAAAATAACAGTAATTTTGCAAGTAGTTGCATCTAATAAATGAGAGGAAAGGTACTACTATCTATACAAAAACATGAGAAATCTCAGCCTACTAACATGCTATGGAAGGCGACACTTCTCACTTAGAAAGTTTGACTCAGCATTGAAGAAAGTAAGCTGGCAGCTTAAATCGATGCTTAGCATACACATACACAGCCATGGTGAATGAGTTGCTTCATTCCTCATCAAGACAACAAGAAAGATGTTTAGAAATTCAAGGTAATGGTTTCCTACATATCGACTTATTTATCCAGTTTCTTTTTTGACAAATTCATATTTTTTCATTACTTCACATGTTGGCATTCATTTCTAGGTTAAGACTTCTATTTGGTTAACATAGTTCATACTTTGGTGCCACCAAAACACCATGTTTCCTATCCTTTTGGTTTGTTGTTTAAAATATTGATTCAATGTCTTTTTCATGCATTTAAGATAAGTTTGACTTTGTCTTGCTTTACATACTCAACACAAACTAATAATGGATTTACTTATCCAAGCACTTATAGCGTTGCGTTTACTTTATACAACATGTTAAAAAAATTTATTCACCGCCTTAGCATTATGCACAACCTCATACTATTATGTTTTATTCACTAATATATATTGCGCACATATTATTACTTTTAATGTGTTATATGAAAAGTTCATACACACATATTATATGTTGTCTATGTGCCATAATACGTAATGCCATGTATTCTTTATATAGAGCATACCATTTATACTATGTATATACCTAAATATAGCTTTAAATGCTATCTTATATATATATATGTATGTATACTCATTGATTAACAAACTCATTAAATAAATCATTCGATAATTTAAATGCATCTATCTGCGTTATCATTTGTCTTAAATAATGATGCACACGCATATATATTTATACACATATACATATATATGTTCATATTAATGTACCTGTATGGACGTTTCCATTACGTCTAATCATTCATGTATATTCATATGTGTATATACATATATTCATATACTATATATATATTGTTTCTTCCATAAATGTTGGTATATTGGCAATATATCGACTATCATATCCATATGAAGTGTATATATATGTCATTCTATCCTTTCAATATTCCCATATATAGGGGTAATCTGTTCATGAGCATGCATATATACGTTTATCTACGTATACCCATGCACATATTTAATCATGTGTATGAGTTTATCGTTGACATGTACATGTATACATATATATATATATATATATATGTATATATCCTGTTGATAAGAACATATAAGAAATAACTCACATATATTAAGATATTTAAATCCAAACTTAAACATTCACCTTGAAAATCATAATCCTTTCCAACTTCAAACACAAACAAGACTAAAGGATGACTTACTATAAACCAAATTATCAACCTAACTTGACCAACTAGTTGTGAGTGTGTGAAAGCTCATTATAGATTGTATTAAGTGTTATTGTACCAAGTTCTTCTCTTGAGTGATACTTCCCCTATCTTTTAGAGGCTTGATCTTGTTTTTGCTTTCAACTTAGCACATTGCAATAGTAGTTAGTTGATCATCAAATGATCATTTACATTATACATTTCATAGTTAGAATATCAAATTAAATTAACATCCATTCACCATTTTTTCCAACAATACTAATAAACAAAGTACAAACACATGCATTTTAATCAAAATTACAAACACATTCATATATCAAAGTATTTTTAACCATCTTAGTAATAGTAACAAGATAAATACAAAATGGGATGTAACTACAGTGTGTAAACATCTACACGATGTGGGGGCATCGAAGACAGAAATTCCCTCACCAACAATAAATTACAAGGCACATGTGGGAATGAAGGATAAGGGTGGAAAAATTTTGCATTATCAATTTTATAAGGTTGAAGTGAAGGTGGTGTTATGGAAATTTCACTAGGGTGCAATTTTGCACCATAACACTTTAGCGAGCATATGTATCTAAGCATGTTTAAGGTAAAGTAGAAAGCAATTGAAGAGAATATACCAAAAATGGAGAGGAAGTAATGATGACATGGAAGGAACTTCACCAGAATGTGAAGAAGACACGGGTCTTTGATCCTGCAAAGCTTGTTGCAGTCTCACCATAATCATGTTAGCTGTAGACAAACATATTAGGTGAAAAATAAAAAAATAATAGACATGGTAAAAAAATTCATAAGACAAGACAAACTGATCAAATAAATACAACATCGATAGGCATGGCTAGCATGGCTAGAGACCATACAACAAGAATATAGGCTATGACTACTACAAAGTGAATTGCAAGAAAATCACATAAAAGACAAGACAAATTTAGTCAGGTTTCCCTCAAGATAGATGACAATAAATGAGATATCAAGACATAAGACATCAAAGCATCAAGGAATCCTTTTGAAAGAAATGTGTAACAAGGAATCATTTTGAAAGAATACTCCTTTTTGAAAATTAAGCACATGTCATAGTCCCCCTTAGAATGATGTTTACTACATAGAGGAGCACATCATCATTCTAAGGAGAAGAGAAATACAAGAGACATTGTGGTATGAAATACATGACAAGATGTATTCATGAAATCTTGTCACATGAGGGACAACACATAGAAACCAAAAGATCATGAGATGAAAAAAAAGAGATAAATAAATCAAGAGGATAGGGAGATCTGATCATTTAGGGTTAGAAGTGCTCATAGATATAGATAAATAAGTAATTATATATATATATGAATTGTCATCAATCCCCAAATGTGTCAGAATGTGAAGAAGACCACATGAAGACAAGATGAAAATAAAAATTGGATCAACATGGAAGAGGCCTAAATGCCCCCACACTTTGCATTGTCCCTGATGTGAAAGATAAAGTTTACAACATATGTAAGAATAATGATACAAATAGAAGAAGTGTACGATATATTTTCTCTCCTAAATCTAGGCACCTACAAGGGTAGTGAGGGTCCTCCAGGTGAGAGCACAAACATAAATGGACAAGTATGGGGGGAGAACAAACAAACAAATCTAGTCTAAAGATGTAGGAGAAGAGGATGCTGATCTAGTTTAAATCCACCAATAGGTCATCCTAGTCCTAGTCTAGATCATTATATGGGGAGGGAGGATGATCTTGGAGGGGAGAGATAGCTAGGGAAGTATCGACCGACTCACCTATAGAAAGAGCCAAAGCGGAAGGTGACAAGATCCATTCACGTTTCATTTTATTCCATATTTTAGTCTTTTTTATATGCCTTCATACCCATTTTCATATTCCATTTCCACACCATATTGTTGGATGTTGTGGTTGTGTTGCTGATATGTGGTTGTCATTGATGTCAACATTATTAGCATTGATGATTTTGAAGGTTGTATATGTCAAGGAGATTGAGAAAATTGTAATAAATATATTGCAGGCAGTCTGTGAAGCTGAGATGATTAGAGTGATGAAAATTTTTGTACGTTGATGCTCAGAAGGCGTGCATTAAAGGGTTTTTTGCTGAGCCTATCTAGTATGTTTTCCAAAAATTTTAGTGGTACGCATCAAGAATTGAGAAAGTTATGAAGTTTTGTGTTCCTACAGTTACTCTGTTACTGTAGCAAGTGTTTATGGAAGATGAGATTGCAATTCTAATGAATTGAGTTGTTATGTATGTTCCTAAGATGTTTAGTGATGTTTCTAGATCATCCTTTATCAGTGTGGTATGTCCACATTGATCGGCATGTTCATGATTGAAGATTTTTCCTTTGTGTGTTTGAATTTTCATGTTCTTGGCTGACATGTTGATGGTAGCATGTTGTAGATCCTTATGGATTAATCTTGTGTTGTTTGGCGTGTTCAAGTATGTTGATTTAGGTCCTCACTATGTTGTGACTGACTTAGGTTGGTGCGCATTAATATTTATTCATGTATTGAGGCCAACAAGTTGTAATTCATTTATTCTTTATTTGTGGCCAACAGAGTTGTTGATGTAAATCCATGTAGTGGATATATAAGAGCGATTGTTTCTTCATTTTGAAAAGTGTGTGTGTGTGTGTGCTCAGTGTGTATGTGCAAAATGTGTGAATAAAGATTAGATCATTCGAATGTAGAGCAGAGTGTGAAAAAGTTTGAGCGAAGTGTGAAGAAGTGTTTTTGTGCCTAACCGAAACTATCATCAAGCTTTTGAAGAAGCTAATTTCTCAGTTCAACCTCATTAGATGGATTTAATTTGATTGTCTTATGTAAGGAAGTGAGTCTTCCCTCTGAGCAGTGAGCTCTAGGTAGTGTGCCTGAATGCATGTGCATTCCCTATTCATTTTTCATTATAATTTTAACAGGGTATAATCTTGTGGACTAACATCCACCGTGGTTTTTCCTCTAATAGGGTTTCCACATATAAAATATTGGTGTTCATGTGTTTCTGATGTGTTGTTGATTTATGCTTGCACTATTAATTATCAAATCTGAGATTAAAGGTTGATTAAGGTTGAATAAGTTTAATTTTTGTAACAATTGATTCATCCCCCCCTCTTAGTTGTCTATCCTTGTTTTTCCAACAATTGGTATTGAAGCTAGTTCCTCTGAAGAAGTTTAATAGCTTGAGGTGATCTGAGATGACATTGTAGACACCCAAAATTGTCCATGTCATAATATTACCTAGTCGATACATGACCTTGTAAGACATTTTGTAATATTTTACCCTAGGTCATTACATTATCCCACTTATCCCATTTATTCCACTTAATCACCTTCTCAATTAATTAAATAAATCTCATTTATTTAATTAATTCCCTCTTCACATGTCTCAAAATAATTCAAATTAACCCCACTTATTGTCACAGTGCAACATGTGTCACATGATTACAACTCTTCACATGCAAAAATAATTTAAATAATTTTCTTATTTAAATTATGATATTCTTACTCACATCCTATTTTTACCCCCATTCATTGTGCGTCATAAGCATCTTTTCCTCCAAAATAAATAAAAGAATCTCACTTATTTCCTCACATCCTAATTTTAGCCTCATGTCATAACCACTTAATGTGCGTCATAGGCACTAAAATAAAATTTTAATCCTAGCCATACATATCACAAATTTGACTTTTAATCTTGACCATCGAATCAAATCAGTCTTCTCCTATAAATCAAGCATTTCATAGGCCATTTGGAGAATCTTCTTCTAGCATCCTTACTCTGTCAAAATTTCTCTCAATCTTTTCATCTATCTATCTATTTTTCTTCTATTATCTTCATCTTATCGTTATGCTATGAAAATGAGCAATCAACATATCAACAATCAAACCTTCAAAATCTTGCATTCTCATGCAGGTGGAGAAGAGCAATGGAGATAAATCAATTCAAGCTTGGAGATTGGTTTGCATTTGCTTGTTATTTTGATTTTCATGCTTGCTTGTACTCTATTGTGCTAGTTAGGGTTTTGATATCTTGTTATTTTAGTTTTAGATCTGATTTTCTCTTATTACATTTGGTGAACCTGACGTGAATCCTTTGATCTAGCTTGCATTTTTTGTGCAGGTTTCATTAACTTTTTGTTGCAGATTTGCTAGTTTTTGGACAAAACCCCAAGTTTTTACAAATTTCGTCATATATTCCAAACGACTGTGCATTTTTATACAATATTTTCATGAAAGCTTATACATCATCTCAAGAGACTATAGTAAAACAATTGAGGGTTTATCACGATTTTTGTAGGAGTTATCGTGATTTTTATTTTTTTCATAAAATTCTTTCTAGATGCAAATCAATGAATTTCTCATAAATTTTTACATTTCTGGAAAGCTCTTGAAATTTTAAAAGGGGTTTGTTTTTTACAGATTTTATTTTGATGTTAAATGAGGTGCTAAATAAGCCAATCTTTAGTTTTTGTATTTTTTTCACAAATCCATGTTTTTGGGCACAAAACAAGGAATTTTTTTAATTTCTTCACTTTTTTGGAAAGGTCTCAAAAAATTAGAAGGGGTTCCTTCTTTGAGTTTTTATTTTCTGGATCAATAACATCTTCAAATAATTGAATCTAATTCGGTTATGTTAAAAACATGTATCTAAAATTGAAATTTCCTGATGAACTTTTTGTTTTTGGCTGCATTATAATATCATTTTTTTAATTTTGTAGGTGATCATAAGGAGCTGTAGTAGCAGCAATATCAGTCATACACATCAAATTGGAAAACAAATTTTTTTGGGTGCACTCATTCTATTATCTTTATCTCTCATTTAATCAATCAATTTTGTTTGCAAAACACTTGAATTTGGAGCTTTAAAATGAACATCTTATTTGCAATCACACTTTGAAATTGGGCTTAAAAAGAATCATTGTCTTTCATCACACATTTTGGCTTTGGGTTAAAAAGAACAAGTGCTTGAACTGTTTTACACACATTTCAATTTTCTAAAGAGAAATTAACAATTGCGAGTGTGAATCAAATGCATGTGTGATAAAAAACACCTCACTTGGTTCGCTTTTGTCATACCTTTCATAAGAGGCTTGTTAGGGGATTTCATCACCCCTAGGAATGACCTTAATCAAAGTGTGAATCGAAAGACACGCTTCTTTGGGAGTTAAAACCTTGTCACTCTTGGCTAAGCCCCAAAGAACTTTATACCTTTGGGAAGTGAAGGTGAAGGGTGGGTTACCCCTTTCTCCCGACTGTGTGGCAGGATTTTTCTTTCAAATTATCCCTAGTCAAACTCGTGCATCCTAGCTTAAGATCTAATTGGCCATACCCACTTGACTAGTTCTCAGACTTGTTGATGTGTCTTCTTCAAATGTGTGCTTAATCATCACATTCATAATTTCAAATTCAAACTTGCTTATGTGTCTTGCGTGTGTGATTCATGTGTGTACATCTGTAATCATTTGTTTGCAAATTTTCATATCAATCTATAAACACCAACACAATAAACATATCATTCTAATCATCCTAATCATCATTTTTCTAATCACATTCCAATCAATTTCATCCTAATAAATCTAAGTCATCCAATCTAATCATTCCACATCATCATCATCACCCTAATCCTAGTCAAGCACTTGCTAAAACGGTCCTAAGCCTTAATGATTTTAGTCACAAGCCCAAGGTCATACTTCGAGGAGCCCCTTTGCCTAATCATGAAGATAATCCAAAACCATATATCCTCCAAGGTGGGTCAAACTTTGTTCCTAGTGATGATGAGAACTTTGTAGATCTTAGTGATGATGAAAACTTTGTAGGAATCTTAGGTCACCTTAATGATACTTTTGACAAGGGAAATACCACCATAAGTTTGGAATCATACACCATTCCATCTACTAGTCCTCCATCACCATCTAATAAAATTCCTATTTCAAATCACACTAGTCCTACACCAACACCACCATCCAACTTCTCAAGTTATAATCCATCAACTAAAGAATCCTTTAACAATTTTCTCCAAAGACTACTAGCACGGAATAGACCATCCCCGTGTCAAGAACCCATTAATGAGCTTACCAAGAAACCTTTGAATGCCATTCCTATTCTTCCAAATCCATCATGTGGTCCAAAACCTATTGATCTTATATGTCTAAGTAAAATTCCATCATGCCCTCATGTTGTTGATCATAAAGAGCATACCAAGCCTCTTCTAGAACCTTCCACTTCCAATTCCACTCAAATCCAAGAGCTATGTCAAGAGAATTATCCTAAGCATGATGAAACATTAACCTCTCATTCTAATCAAGATCTAGGCCCTTCTAATGATCTCACTCATAACATACTTGGTCCTATTCATGATGAAGCTTCCCTCTATGATCTAGATCCTACCTATGATCAAGAAGGCCATGATGATCCTCTTATCCAAATTTATGCATTCCATGGTCAAGAGCCTATCACTTCACCTATCCATGAGCAAGAAACCTCCATTGCTCCTATACACCCCCTACCTAGTCCTATCCATGATCTTGCATTATCCACTTGTCATGTTGAGACACATGCCTCCCAAGTAAATGTAGAAGATCAAACCAATAGTGTGGATCTAAATGAACATAATCAAGATCCTAATGATCCTTCCACATCCACTATCAACCCCATTTCAAATCCACCAACATGTTCTATTGTTCTATCCATCTTTATTCATGAATTTTCCTCCTTAAGACAACAAAAAACTTTATCCACTTCACCTTCTTCATCTAATAATGAACTCAAGTCTAGTTTCCAAAACACACCTAGTCCTATTGTCCATCGCATGCTTCAAAACATGAACTATCAAGGAAAAGTTTTAGGCCTTCATGAACAAGGTATTTTGGAGCCCATCCATGTCAAGGTCCCTCCACACTCTTATGGCCTTGGATATACACCCCAAGGACACCAATCTAAAGATGTTGGTACTTCCTCCATCCATCATAAGTCCTCTTTCCACCATAAATCCTATCATATGTCTAAAAAATATGTTGTCATCCCTCCTCCATCATCTTACAAATGTCAAAAGCATGTGATTGTGCACCTTCCACCATCAACTTTACCACCATTTCTTCCAACTCCTAATATCCTTCCATCTAATCTACCTCCACTACTCCCAACACCTAATATCCCCATTATCCAATCCCCTTATCCACCTATCCATAAATCCTCTAAAAATCCTAATCATGACCAATCAATGCACACATTGTCTAAACATGAAGTTTCCACTCATTCCACCATACCCATGGGATTCAAAAGAAAAAAATTTGATGCCTCTATCTATAAAGAAAAAATATAAAGGGTCCTCATGCCCTAGGACACAAAAGCAAATAATCAAATAAAAATCCATCCAAAAAGAAATATAAGCCCATACCTCCAAAAGAAAAGTCTAAAAAAAAATGGTTTGGGTACTTAAGAAAAAGGAAAATAAGTCAAATGAGGAATCTACATCACAAAAATCCCAACCATCCACTTCCACCTCACATTCCCACTCTATTCAAGAATTGCATATTCCATCCCACAAGCAAAATAAAAGTCATAAAAATACTAGGTCTATGTGGGTACCTAAAACACTTCATCACCCATCTCCTAAGAAAACATCCCCATTACTTCCTACACCCCCTCCACATCAAAAGCTTCAACATTTATCACAATGTGTGCAACCATTGGTCATGGTTCCCTTCCATTTCACAACAATTCCACCTACTTCCATCTCATCATCCTTCACTCATTATCCTACATATCTCCCCCATCACCTTCCTATGGTCCATGCTTTTGGCTAAGCCTCCCATTCATCTCACCTAAAATATCCACATCATAATCCACCAATCCCTCCATAATCCACATCATAATCCATCATTTGCCTACTCCATCCCCCTTTCATGCCATCTCTTACCAACATCTATGAGCATAATGACATTTGACATGGTCCATGTGATGACATTCATCTCTAGTGGGACTATCACCTTTCATGGAACTAGACACTTGATTCCCTCCTATCCATATTCCCCTTCTTCTAACCAAAAAAAAAAAAGTCAAAAAAGAAAAAGAAAAGAGAAATCCCTTCGTCCAATGGTGAAAACCTAGTAAACAGGCACCCTGGATAAGCACCATGATGAAAACCTAGAAAATAGGCGTCGTGTGTAGGTTGATCTTCTATGTCACTTACACTTGGGGGCACTTTGTCTCATCTGCACTATATATCCTATCATGTCATTTCTTATCATATCATTTCTATCCTATCTTACCATCTCTTATCTTATCATCCTTAGCCATCATGCCCATACACTTATCATATTGAATCTATTCATCCTCTCTTCCTATTTTTTGATCTTGATAAACATATGGGGCAAAATGTTGAAACATGTTTTGGGTATCTCTTGACACACCTCATCCTTTCCAACCAATCATACCATTAACCTAATGTTATATGTTTTTTCAAGAAAAATCCTAAGTATTATACCTAGAATGGGGTATGTTATTCCTATGCGACATAGTCTCTTGAGATCACATCCTAATTCTCTTATGGTGCATACATCCATTTCATTCACTATGACCTATCTTTTTTTATCCATCCATTTATCATGAGCCTTCTATCCCTTATCCTGTCACGCACCCTTTCATCCATCAATCCCATCTATTTCCTTGCACCTAGACTTGGTTTTCCCTTCTCAATGGTATCTAGCATAAAGGCTACCCAAATTTTCATCCATTGACATCTCAAAACATTTCAAAAAATCCATAAAAATCATAAAATATTCTGAAAAAAATCCAAAAAAATTAAAACATTTCAAAAAATCCATAAAAATCATAAAATGTTCTGAAAAAAATCCAAAAAAATCAAAACATTTCAAAAATCCAAAAAATAAAAATATTCTAAAATCCAAAAATCAAAACATTTCAAAATCCAAAAAATCAAACCATTTCATAAAATCCATAAAAATCATAAAATGTTCAAAAATCCCAAAAAATCAAAACATTTCAAAAATCCAAAAATTTAAAATATTCTAAAATTCCAAAATCAAAACATTTCAAAACTCCAAAAAAATCAAAACCTTTCAAAAATCTAAAAATCAAAACATTTCAAAATCCAATAAAAAATCAAAATATTTTCTAAAATAAAAAAATAAAAAACATTTCAAAAATCCAAAAAAATCAAAACCTTTCAAAAATCTAAAAAATCAAAACATTTAAAAAAATTCAAGCAATAAAATAAAACCAATTCACTTCTTCCAATCAATTCAACTCATCAATTCAACTTCATCAAATTATCTAATCACATCACTTCTTCTAATCAAATCCATTCTTTTAATCAATCACATCACTTCTTCTAATAAAACTCATTCTTCTAATCAATCTAATCATTATCATCAAATCAATTCATTTCTTCATCAATCCAATCAATTAAAATCATTCCAATTAATTCATTCCTCAATTTAATTCATCAATCATCATCCAAATCTTCAAATCCAGTATCTTCAATCATTCCAAGAAATAATCCAAATGCAAGTCAATCCTTAATCCATACCAACCAAGTTAATCAATCTTGCCAAATTATCCAATCACATCCTTTGGTCTTGATCCTAATCTTGTTGTAAACCCAATAAATAAATTAATCAATCACCCTTGTGTTGATCTAGGGATATATCATTCCCCGCAATGATGACACTATCATCATCATCAATCAATCAATTAATCATTGGTTTATAGCTTGACAGGGGTAATACCTAGTTTGTTTTTGTATCATTTGTGCACGCATGCTTGCTTTCTTGTGTGTGTTATCATTTCAATTTTCATTTGCATCAAATCCGAATCACTCTCAGCTAATATTCATATCTTGTATCTAGACAAGGTTGTATTACGCTGGGGCATGAGACACATCATCACCTTGGTGAATAACGTCTAGTGCTCTATCAAACATATGATTGCTCACTTTATTGTAGCATAGCGTGTCATTTTTATTTTTCATCTACTTCTTCTCTTGTATCATTCATCTTATCCATCCTTTATCATCTCATTCATTTCGACAGCATATCTGTGTTTGTCCGACCCACCTATCCTCTCAAGGGGGCATCATCATCATTATCATATCCTATATCATCATCCCATTTCTTCATATCTTTTCCATCATCATATTATTCTATCATCCCTTTCCTTCACGCAACTTACTCCTCACTTCCTCAAGTGGTTGGGGCATCATCTTTTTTCATCTATCCATATCTTAGCTTCTTTGAGATGATGTTACTCGACATAAATCTCACCATCTTGAACATCATCTCAAAGAGGGGCAAAATGTAGACACCCAAAATTGTCCATGTCACAATATTACCTAGTCGATACATGACCTTGTAAGAAATTTTGTAATATTTTACCCTAGGTCATTACATTATCCCTCTTATCCCATTTATTTCACTTAATCACCTTCCTAATTAATTAAATATATCTCATTTATTTAATTAATTCCCTCTTAACATGTCTCAAAATAATTCAAATTAACCCCATTTATTGTCACATTGCAACATGTGTCACATGACTGCAACTCTTCACATGCACAAATAATTTAAATAATTTTCTTATTTAAATTATGATATTCTCACTCACATCCTATTTTTACCCCCATTCATTGTGCGTTATAAGCATATTTTCCTCCAAAATAAACAAAAGAATCTCACTTATTTCCTCACATCCTAATTTTAGCTTCATGTCATAACCACTTAATGTGCGTCATAGGCACTAAAATAAACTTTAATCCTAGCCATACATATCACAAATTTGACTTTTAATCTTAACCATCGAATCAAATCAGTCTTCTCCTATAAATCAAGCATTTCACAAGTCATTTGGAGAATCTTCTTCTAGCATCCTTACTCTGTCAAAATTTCTCTCAATCTTTTCATCTATCTATCTATTTTTCTTCTATTATCTTCATCTTATCATTATGCTATGAAAATGAGCAATCAACATATCAACAATCAAACCTTTAAAATCTTGCATTCTCATGTAGGTGGAGAAGAGCAATGGAGATAAATCAATTCAAGCTTGGAGATCAGTTTGCATTTTCTTGTTATTTTTATTTTCATGCTTGCTTGTACTCTATTGTGCTAGTTAGGGTTTTGATATATTGTTATTTTAGTTTTAGATATGATTTTCCCTAATTATAGACATCATACAAGAAGGATAGTCCTAGATTCGATGGTACAAACTACTCTCTGTGGAAAGTCAGAATGGAGTGTCATTTGAAGTGCATTGGTGAGCCTTTCTGGAAGACTACAAAGAATGCATATACTATTCTTCAAAATGGTCCCTCTACTGCTGATGAGATCAAAGAAGCAGAAACTAATACCAAGGATATAGAAGCATTGCTAAGTGCTTTGACAGATTCATAGATGACAAATGTGAGGTTTGAAGATTGCACAAGAGATTTGGATAAATTTGAAAACATTGTATGAAGGAGATGCACTAGTGAAATTTGCTAAGCTACAAAGTCTGAAAGGCAAGTGGGAGAACATGAAGATGAGTGAAGATGAAAACATCTTTTCTTTCACGCAAAAGGTAAATGAACTAGTGATGGGAATTTGATGTTTCAGTGGAATCTTGGAAGAAGATGAGATTGTGGCTAAAATACTTAGATCTGTGCCTACTTCTTACAAAACAAAAGCTTATGCTAATGAAGAGCTTGGGATAGTAACAAATGTGACAAGAGACATGCTGATTGGAAAACTTGTTGCCTTTGAGTTGAGTGAATTTGGTGAATCTTTTCCTAAGATAGAGTCTGCATTCAAAGCTACTGTATCCGGAAAAAGTCAATAGAGATATGATCCAGGAGAGAGTTCCAAGAAGACATTCAAGTATGAAGATGAATAAAGAGAGCTAGAATAACTGGAAGCACTGATTGTGAAAAGAGAAGCCAAAGGACAAGGTAAGTACAAAGGAAATTTTCTTATTAAATGTTTCTCTTGCAATAAGATAGGTCATTTTGCATCAAGGTGTCCTAAAAGATTTTCTAAGTATAAACCTGACAAGACTATATTTCAAAATAAATGTTATTATGTTGAAGAAGGTGTTACTGATGATGAATTTGATAAAGAAACTGGAAATGAAGATGAATGGGTATTCATTGTTATCAAGGAAAATGGTTTGGTGTCCACTAAATCAGCTAGTAATTAGAATATTGAGAAATCTCTTGCAACCAGGATTGATGAGAAGGATGAGTGGGTGATTGACAATGGATGCTCACATCATATGAGTGGTGACAAAAGAAAGTTTCTAAGCTTGGAAAAATATGATGGTGGTGTTGTAAGATTTGGAGATAACAATGCTGGTGTGATTTGTGGCAGAGGCACTATTTCTTTTGGCGGTAAATGGAATACTGATGATGTTCTATATGTTGAAGGTTTGAAGCACAATTTTTTGAGTGTTGGACAGATGGTTGACAAAGGTTACAATCTTTAGTTCAAAGATGGTAAATGCAGGATATTGGGAAGCTCAGGAAATGTGATTACTTCAGGTACAAAGACAAGAGGTAATATTTTTCACTTAAATGCTACCAATGAAAGTTGTTTGATTGCTCAAGTTGATGTAACTTGGTTATGACATAGAAGTTTGTGTCATGTGAATTTTGATAACATTGTCAAAATAAGCTCCACACAAGCAGTCAAAGATCTACCTAAGTTAGTGAAGCCTACTAACACTATATGCAAGGAATGTCAGATGGGAAAGCATACAAGAATTTCATCTCGGAGCAAACAACATCATTCCAATGGAGTACTAGATTTGGTACATACTAATCTATGTAGTCCATCCAAAATCAGAAGTCTAAAAGGAGAAAGGTACTTTATGTTGCTTATTGATGATTATTCTAGAATGGTATGGGTTGCTTTCTTAAGAGAAAAACATGAGGAATTAGAGAAATTAAAAAGCTTCAAATCTATGGTAAAGAATGAGACAAGTTTGAAGATCAAATTTTTGAGATCAGACAAAGGTAGTGAATTCACTTCCCAGGAGTTCAATTCATTTTGTGAAGAGCATGGAATAAAAAGACAATTATTTGCTCCCCAAACCCCACAACAAAACAGAGTTGTTGAAAGAAAGAACAAAACAATTCTAGATATTGCCAAAACTATGATGTTGGAAGGTAATGTTCCTCATATCTATTGGAGAGAAGATGTAAGAACTGTTGTGTATACTATCAACTGGGTAAATGTCAATAGTAATTCTAGTAGGACTCCTTTTGAGCTATGGTTTGGTTATAAGCCTACTGTTAAATATTTCAAAGTCTTTGGAAGTAGATATTATATCAAAAGAGATGAAGATACAAAAAAATTTGAAGCTAGAAGTGATGAAGGAATCTTTCTGGGTTACTCTACTAAGAGCAAAGCCTACCGATGCTACAATAAAAGATTGAAGAAGATGGTTGAAAGTGCAAATTTCAAAATTGATGAGGATATTGATAGATCATACAGGTATTATGGATATGATTCAGATGACCAACAAGATAATACTAAGAATGGAAAGAATGCACGGACACAAAATCAAGTTCAAATTGTTTTGGTAAATCAAGAAAATCATGAAGGAGAAGAAAATGGAAATGCAAAAGAAAGAATAGAAGAACCCAAAATTCAAAGGTATGTCAAGTGAAGTCATTTTGAAATTCAGATCATAGGAGACAAGAACAAAGGTGTGCAGACTAGAAGAAGAATTGTAGAAGAATATTGTCTAATATCCAAGACTGAGCCTAGCAATGTCATTGAAGCATGTAAAGATGAATATTGGATGGAAGCAATGAAGGAAGAACTGATGCAGATAGAGAAAAATGATACATGGATTCTTGTTCCTAGACCTCAAAAAAAAAATGTGATTGGAACCAAATGGGTCTTTCAGAATAAGTTGAATGAACAAGGTGAAGTGATCAGGAATAAAGCAAGACTGGTATGCAAAGGATACTCACAGATGAAAGGTATTGATTTTGCAGAAACCTTTGCCCCTGTTGCTAGAATTGAAGTTGTAAGGTTGTTTCTTGCTTATGCTACTTTCAAGAATTACAAAGTCTATCAAATGGATGTGAAGTCAACATTTCTGAATGGTGAATTCGAAGAAGAGGTATATATTGAACAACCAGATGGATTTCAACTGATTGATGAAAAAGATATGGTTTGTCGATTGAAGAAAGTTCTATATGGACTCAAGCAAGCACCTAGAGCCTAGTATGCTAGACTAGATAAATACATGTTGAAGCTTGGATTCAATAAAGGTATGCTGATAGCAATTTGTATTTCAAGTTGGATCAAGATAAAGAGTTGATCATTGAAGTCTTTGTTGATGACATTATTTTTGAAGGTGATGATGACTTATGCATGAAGCTTGTTGATGAAATGAAAAGTTAATTTGAGATGTCAATGATAGGAGAGCTGAAATTCTTTTTAGGATTGCAAATAACTCAGTTAAATGATGAAATTTTTATATCTTAGTCCAAATATGTAAGAGAGTTACTGATTTTTTTTGGCATGGAGGACTCAAAGCTAGTTGGTTCACCCATAGTAACTGAATGCAAGCTATCACAAAATGATGATTCTCTAAAGGCTAATCAAACAAGATATAGGTCAATGATTGGTGTATTACTATATTTAACTCAAACTAGACTAGACATTATGAATGTTGTGTGCATGATTCCTAGATATCAAGCTGATCCAAAGGAATCACATGTGACTACAATAAAGAGAATTTTCATATACTTAAAAGGAACAGTTGATTTTGGTCTTTGGTATTCTAAGGAAGATGATCTTGCTCTGAATGCCTTTACAGATGCAAATTGGGTAGGCGATGTTAATGATAGGAAAAGTACAAGTGGTGGTGCATTATTCCTGGGGAAGAAGTTGGTGTCTTGGCTAATTAAAAATCAGAATTCCATTTCCGTATCTATTGCCGAGGAAAAATATATTGCTGATGCAAATAACTATACCCAAGTGTTGTGGATGAAGTAGATGTGGAGAGATATCAAAGTTGACTATGATGAGCCTATTGCTATATTTTGTGACAATTCAAGTGCCATAAAATTTTCCAGGAATCTAGTGCTACATTCAAAGACAAAGCATATATCTATCAAGTATCACTTTTTGAGGGACAAAGTGAGTAATAAAGAGGTCAGATTGGAATATGTGCCTACAAAGGAACAAATTGTAGATATCTTCACCAAACTATTGCCTAAGGATAATTTTGAGTATCTTAGAGGCAAGTTAGGGGTAATTTCCCCTCCTAATCTGAACTAGGATGCAAGTCTTTGCATCAATCCATGGACTTACAGTCAGATCTTGTTTCAGATTGATGTTGTGGTGGTTGCTACTCAGGGGGGGTAGTCAGATGATTCATATGATATGTGGATCAGAGCATGTGTACCTTTGCGATTGATGTCAAAGGGGAGAAGAATAATGTGAAAAACTCTTGAAGAAAGGGGGAGAAGAGTTATATAAGGGGAGAAGAGTTATATAAGGAAGAGAAGAGTATTGTGTGAAGAGCTAGTTGTGTTGATGGTAATTTTTTCACATCATATGTTGCCATCAATGCCAAAGGGGGAGATTGTTGGATGTTTTGGTTGTGTTGCTGATATGTGGTTGTCATTGATGTCAACACTATTAGCATTGATGATTTTGAAGGTTGTATATATCGAGGAGATTGAGAAAATTGTAATAAATATATTACAGGTAGACTATGAAGCTGAGATGATCATAGTGATGACAAGTTTTGTACCTTGATTGTTAGAAGGTGCGCATTAAAGGGTTTTTTTCTGAGCCTATCTAGTATGTTTTCCAAAAGTTTCAATGGTACACATCAAGAATTGAGAAAGTTATGAAGTTCTATGTTCCTATAGTTATTCTGTTAATGTAGCAAGTGTTTCTAGAAGATGAGATTGCAATTACGATGAATTGAGTTGTTGCATATGTTCTTGAGATGTTCAATGATGTTTCTATATTGTGCTCTATTAGTGTGGTACATTTGCGTTGATCGGCGTGTTCGCGATTGAAGATTTTTCCTTTGTGTGTTCGAGTTTTCATGTTCTTGGGCGACATGTTGATGGTAGCGTGTTGTGGATCCTTATGGATTAATCTTGTGTTGTTTGGTGTGTTCAAGGATGTTGATTTAGGTCCTCACTATGTTGTGATCAACTTAGGTTGTTGTGCATTAAGATTTGTTCATGTATTGAGGCCGACAAGTTGTAATTCATTTATTCTTTATTTGTGGCTAATAGAGTTGTTGATGTAAATCCATGTAGCAGATATATAAGAGCAATTATTTCTTCATTTTGAAAAGTGTGTGTGTTTGTGCTCGGTGTGTATGTGTGAAATGTGTGAATAAAGATCAGATCATCCGAATGCAGAGCAGAGTGTGAAGAAGTTTGAGCTTGAAGTGTGAAGAAGTGTTTATGTGCCTAACCAAAACTATCATCAAGCTATTAAAGAAGCTAATTTCTCATTTCAACCTCATCAGATGGATTTAATCTAATTGTCTTATGTAAGGCAGTGAGCCTTCCCTTTGAGCAATGAGCTCTAGGTAGTGTGCCTAAATGCATGTGCATTCCCTATTCATTTTTCATTATACTTTTAACAGGGTATAATCTTGTGGACTAACATCCACCATGGTTTTTCCCCTAACAGGGTTTCTACGTATAAAATCTTGGTGTTCATGTGTTTCTGATGCGTTGTTGATTTATGCTTGCACTGTTAATTATTAGATCTAAGATTAAAGGTTGAACAAGTTTAATTTCTGTAACAACTAATTCACCCCCCTCTCAATTTTCTATCCTTGTTTTTCCAACACATATTATATCATTTTACCACCTTTATGTTGCATATGATTAAATATATATGAGAAATATTTAATTTAGTTTTTAGATAAAATATGTGTAATAAATATTAGATTCCATTTACTAATATTTGTAACCATTAGGTTGAAAAAATAAATAAACACTTTTCACTATATTTGATAAGATATATTTTAATCTTTTGTTATAAAAAATTATTATACTATAATGGCCATGAACTAAATGTAATATTTCTTGGCCATAAATGCTCCCTATTATTATGGCCATGAGACAAAAATAGTTTAGGTTCATATTATTTTTTTAAAACCAATTTGATATATTAATTATTTTATTACCAAAAAAATCTTCCATGATAAGAATGTTTTAGTTGCATTATTCTCTCCATGATTCTCTCATTTGAGATCTAATTTTGTGGAGAGATCATAGGGAAGAATTATGTAAATTAGTAACTGCCTCATTTCTTATATAATACATAAGAAATGGTGAGATAAGAGAGATGTAATATTCTTCATAAAAGAAATAATATAACGGATGGTTTGAAGTCTTAAAGAGTTTACAACAAATTATTTTTGTCACCCCATGGAAGGAGAGGAGGGCCCACTCTCTTGAAATGGTGGTGATATTAATTTTTATGTTGTATATTTTATTTTAATATTGTGGTTTCTTTTATTTATTAAAATGCGTGAGTAATTTTATGATTGTTAAGGAGAGTACTTTTCATTTACATGTTTTCAATTTGGTTTAAATTATTTATTTCATAGGACTATAGTTATAGAAATGTATACAATTTTGGAAGACTGTAGTTCCTATCACCTACACAGAGTTCCTATCACTTGCATAGAGTTCATGTAATAGATTTTACAATATTGTAGAATTTTTGTAGAAAATTAAATGGTCATTTTTATGTTGTATTTACATTTCATCTACACTCATATCACTACTTAGAGCTCTTGTGCATATAGCCACGACACCTTTCACAAGTTTACACCCTTGGATTGACACTTAGGCCAAACTAAAATTTAATTATTAATATTAAATATTTATCATTCTTTATCCCCAGTTTTGGCCTATCAAAATTCCCCTCAAGGTCTTCGACAACTAGCTCCTATGAGACTAAAGTCATTGGTCTTGAAAAGGTTGAGGACAAAGTCAAAATATCCTGCAATGAGCTAAACATACACTTTACTATGATGAGTTGTGTCAACTTATTAAGAGGAGGACAAGAGACTGAAGAGTCAGAGCCACCCTTGAAGAAAGGGGCAATGACAAGCTCTAGTGAGGGAGGCACTTTCTCTATCACTAGAATAGTTCATGATAAAGTAGAGCAAGATGAAGGAGGCATCAAAGAATTCCTACAACCCCCACTGGAGGTGAGGTCAATTTCTAATTTCTTCTTCATTGGAGGATGTGTGTTCCTCTTAGATGATGAAGATGTAGAAGAAGATGGAGCCACAAAGTACAACACCTTGGTATAAGGCATAGCCATGGTTTGTGAGAAAGGAGGAATGTTAGGAAGCGAGGTGATAAGAGGGGGCTCCATAGAAGGAGCAATGAACACCTACACCCTTTTGGGGTGAGGTTCATCAAGATCCCTTGACAAAGTTGAAAGAAGGACAAAGATGATGGGAACTAAGGTGGAAGCAGAGATAGGAGGAGTGGAAATAGAGGCAATGGAGGTAGAAGTGGGGGCCTCACCAACCTTCTACAAGGTAGCATGCTCCTTCACCAAGGATTTTTTCTAATGCTTTTGCTTGTGTGTAAGTTAGTTGTGGTGACTATGAGCACCAAAAGATGTAGCTTGAGAAGAGGTCGGGGGTTCCTAATCTACCAGAGGAGCAAACTTTGCAACCATAATTGATGGAAAGGTAGATTCCTAAGAAGGAGTAGGAGGAGGAGGCAAAGAATTAGGAACTGAGACAAGTGTCTCAATGATGGACCTCATTCCTTTGCCTGCCTTATATGTAAGTGGAGGAATAGGAGGAGGCCTCAAAGGTCGAGATATTGGATCAACCTCATGGGAATTCTTCCCCTTGCCATAAAGGGTGGGTCAAGGAACCGAGGTAAAACCAAAAGCTGGAAGACTTGAGGCTTCTTCTTCAACAATGTGATCATTTTTCCTTTTCTTGTGTTTGATAGAGTAGAAGGAGCATAAGATTCTACAAAATGTTTGGGAGAAGAAGAGGAAGGTGTAGAAGAAGAAGGGGGGGCCTAAGGTCAAGAGCTTGTTTTTCCTTCCCCTTTGGAGGGGCAGAGGATGAAACACATTGTTGTGTACCTAAGGAAGTCTTTAGAGAAATATCTTGAGCGGACGGAGGGAAACCACCTTCAAAAACCAATCCCCTAATATTATACCTATAATAGGCTTTATATAACAGGTCTCACTTGGGTGGTAGGGGTTTGATAGGGGTAGGCCAAAAGTGGTCCAAGGAGAAACCCCTAGAAGACACAAGTGGCCTATATCTAGATTCCTGGATGGTATGAATTGTTCCTTCATGATGGAATTTAAGACATTTGTGGATCACTAAAGGTATGTCATTCATGGAAACTATCCAAGGGATGCCCAATCTCACTCTGAACAAGTCTGACTCTGGGATCACAAAAAATGGTACTTTGATGGTTTTGGGTCTGACAAGGATTGACAAGGAAATAGAACTGATGGGTGGAATTGAAAGGCCATCATGTGTGCAAAGAATTGAATGTGGCTCATCATATCTCTCCTTATGCAAATTGCTTATAAAGAGAGAAATTCCTTTGTGACAATGTTAACTCAACTCATTAGGTCAGCCAAAACACTAGTTACCAAATTATCATTGATGTGAGCTAGTATGTACAATAGATAAAATTCTTTTTTTAATGACAAGTCATGTGAGGTGAATATTATTTTAGGTGTAGCGCTCACATGAATCAAAGTAGGAGGGACACAAGTGAATGAGACCATATTCACATATTCAGATGGGCCGATATCCGAAGAGGACAAAGAGGTAACAAGGTTTATAGAGTGAGATGGGAATGGATCTATACACATCTATAATTGGTTGTTAGGATCTACTATAGATTTATTAGAATTCTACTTCTTCCCATCAAGTTGAATGGTATCATTATCTATGTGGTCTTGTATTACATGATGAAGATGCACATATTTTTTGGTATCATGTCTTGAGACTTGATGGTACTAATAGAATTTTTACACATCATACCATTGAGGATATGGTTCAGATAGTGGTCTAATATATGGTAGAGTTATCACATTGTCTTTCAAAAGTTTATATTATACATTATTGTACGATTCAAACAATTTTTTAAATATCCCATTTCTTCATACAAAATTCCTACCAGTGGGAACTAATACAAGTTTTTCCACTGCATTATCCATTTTAGACTCACTAGAGATAGGCATGACTAAATGACCATTAGAACAAGAGTGTGAGGAGGAACCCTTGTACTGTGAAATCATCTGTTGGAACTCATGTAGAGTGGCACAAAGATGGGAAAAAGATAGGTATTTCATTAAAAAAATATTCTCTTGTAGCAAAGGCTACATGTTTTTGATGAAAACCTTCTAAACATCATAATTCGATAAAGGATAAGAAACTTGAGAAAAGAGGGTTTGATACTTAGCAGTGAAATCAGTTTCCTTCTTGTGTGGTCACTGCTTGCATTAGACAAGATAAAAAAATGCAATCTTCGATCCAATGTTGGCCTAGAACTAATGTAGGAACTCATTCACAAACTAGTCAAAAGAGAAAATGGAGTTGTCAGGTAAAGAGAAATACCAATCCAATGCAACGTCCTTGAGAGAATGTAGGAATAGTTTTTCAATGAGAACATTGTGGTGGAAGAAGTCCATACACATGGCATTGAAAGATGATTTTTTTTTTTGTAGATCTTCATGACCCCTATACTTTTTGAACTTCGGTATCTCCATCCCTTGAGGGATATGATGTTCATGATAACTATGGACAAAGGACTATGATGGTATAAGGGTTGGAACATAGGCTAAGAGGAAGAGCTAGGCAAGTTCGTCAACTAATTTTGCATGCATCCCATATTTTGTAAAAGAGAATTAAGGATGAAATCAGTAGTCAAACTATGACCAACAAAACCTCCACTAGAATTGTCAATAGAACCACCAACACCCAAACTAATAGAGCCCCCAACAACATAACCAATAGAGACACTGACACTAACGCCAAAAAAAAAATGTTTTAAGTCTTAGGTGTAGAGAAATTGAAACCCAAAGAGACCTTGTTTACTTTGATCACTTGACCCTACTTAGGTATGGTTTTGGTGTTAGTAGATGGAACCATCTCAACCATACACACTGACACCTTGGGCATCAATATTTTTAGCTCTTTTCTAGCTATCTCTGAGTTGATGTCTTGGGTAGCACCCAAGTTAGAGGTATAGGAGGTGACATTGGTATCTATAATATCGGCTATACCTCAAAGAAGCTCTAAGCCTCTTTGATATTTACCCAACATGGTGCTTAGTTTTATGACAATGGGAGCTGCTTGGGTGAACCCATCATCTTGTGCCAAGAACCTCTCGAGCTCTTGAAGCCTTATATCCAAAGAGTAAATTTTCTCTGTAGGAACCATAAGAGCAACATCATCTTATACAAAAGAGGTGGAGGTCGAGGGTGGGGTAGGAGGGGTGGGAATGTGATTTGCATCTTCACCACAAGGAGAGGTATAACTATTAGAGAGCCTTGAAATAATTTCATCAAAAATTGGGTCGATTCGAGTGGGACTAAACTTTTTGGATCCCATTCACATTTTGATAGTTTCTTCTAACACATCTAAAAGTCATAGAATAGGTTTTAAAGCTCATAAAATATTCACAACACACTATCTACATGTCTTACATGTGAGAGAAGAAAATTTTTGAACCAAAGAGAAGGAGAAAATAGAAGGTTCATGTCAAGTTCACCAAAATGTAATATAGGGGATATGCTACTCTTGAGTCTCTATGAAAAGGAAGAGTCTACAGGGAGTGGATAGCCCTAGGTAACCTAAAATGATAAAGCTCGATGAAAAAATGATAAAAGGAGGAAGGACAAAGGTCTGTTTTTGGGTTTTTTTTGGAATGAAGGACTTCAAGAACTAGATGAGCAGACCTGAAAGGTCTCAGGTGACAAACTAACTGGCTCTCGACCAAAGGATAGAGGTTCGGGTTAAGGATGATAAAATGACACATTATCATCTCCATGGCATGCTAGCATATCATATGGATAGAGAGTAGAATCTATGACCAAAAACTATTAGGGTCTACTAACAATCCAAAAGCTAGAATCCAATAGTTTTAACAAAAATAATGGAAAGCAAGAAAATACATGAAATAGAAAGCAATATAATAAGAATAATTTTATAATGATAAATAATCTAATCTACTAAATAAAAAGATGAATGAGAAGGAAATAACTTTAACTCATGGTAGGTCCAACCTCTTGCAAGCTCCTCACAAACAAGGTACCTACACACATGAAGACAAAAAAATGTTAGTGCTATGTTTTGGAGTTTTCCTCATCAAACCCTTGCTTATGATGTTTCCACCTCCATAGACATCCAAATAGACAACAATAGAGAAATATTGATAAAGAAAATAATAGATGAGACATATAGTAAGAAAAAACAATATGCTAACTATAAGCAAGATAATGAAATAAAATGACAAAGAGTTATCCCCCCTTCTACAAGCTTCAAGAAGTCGGGAGGAAGGATGATAGCTTTAAGAGTGCAAGATGATTGTGCAAGTGGTGTAGATATTGAAAACCTACAAGAACAATGGTGTAGAGAAAAAGAATGGAGAATAGAAGTTAGAGAAGCAAGAATGGAGCTGTAGAAGTGAGAATGAAGTGAGTAGAATAGTGAATAGAGTTGAACATGATGAGAAAGGTAAGTTCAAATGTGAGTGTGGAGGAAAAAGAGACATTTTCAAGCAGGTTGGCAGTCGTAGGAGGTGTTACATTTCATGGGTGGCAAGAATCATAATGTCCCAATGTCCACTAACCTAGGAATCTTGTCAGGATGCTAGAATAGTGTGTAGATGTTTGCATGATGTGGGGGCGTCCAAGACAAAAATTACCTCACCAACAAAAAACAACAATGCACGTGTGGGAATGAAGGCTAGGGTAGCAGAATTTTGCATTAGCAAGTTTATAAGGTTGAAGTGAACATGGTGTTATGGGAAATTGCACTAGAGTGCAATTTTGTGCCATAACACTATCATATCTACTTGATCTTCAAAAAGGAGTATTCATTCAAAAGGATTTATTGATGAAAGAACCCCTTGATGAAGCCATCTTTCAAAAGGATTCCTTGATGCTTTGATGTCTTATGTCTCGTCGTCTATCTTGGGGGCAACTTGACTAGACTTGTCTTATATTTTATGTGACTCTTGCAACATAGTTTGTAGTAGCCACAAATCTATATGCAAGTACTATATGGTCTCTAGCCATGCTAGCCATACCTATCAGCACCGTCTTTTTCTGATCAAATTGTCTTTTCTTGTTTGTGATTTTTTTATCATGTGTATTATTCTTCGCTTTCTCGTCTAACATGTTTGTCTGCAACTAACATGGTTATGGTGAGATTGTAGTTGGCTTTTTAAGATCGAAGACCTGATTCCTCTTTGCATTTTGGTGAAGCTCCTTCCACATTAGGTCTATCGAATCAAAGGATTACTTCCTCTTCATTTTTAGTACATTCTCTTCAATGTCTTTCTACTTTAGCTTGTACATTCTTAGATACAGAACCACCAAAAAGATTATAATTTCTAACAAGCGAAAGAGGATTCCCCTTACTAGGACCCTAGGGTTTTTCACCTAAGGAGCACTTGGTTTAGGAATGACACTCTTTCCACTTTGATGATATGACACTTTTTGGTGATTGCATTCAAAGGAAGGGATTGGATGAGGTTGTGTTGTGTGTGAGAAGTGTGGTTGAATGCTGGAAATGAAATGAAACTAAAATAACTATGAAATGTAAATGAAAGGAAATGTAAACAAAATTCAAGCTAACTAAATGACCTAAATGTATGTAAACAGAAAAGAAATTGGAAAATGCAAAAATAGTGCACTTGTGAAATGAAACTTGTAGAAGAGGAGCCCCAAAATGTTTTGAAATTTTCCTGATATCTGCAAAGGGACATTACGCCAGAATGGGCGACCTATTCCTTCTGTTGAGAAATTTTGTCGGACTGGGTTTTGGGAAAAAGGGTACCTAGAATTGCCAAAACCCTTTTTCAGCCCTGGTATAGGGACAAGGTCACCAATGATGGCGACCTAGTCCTCCTAATACTTTTGGGAGCCTGAAGGTCTGATTTTGTGGGTCCCCACTTGCATTTTCCTTTTTTGTAGATGCTCATGTTCGAATCTTCAGAAAATGACCTACAAGTTGTCCTTTTGCTCCACCTAGGGTTTGATGACTTGAGTTGACTTGAATGAAATGATTGTACCCTCTTCAATACTTTATTCCTTACCAAATCTGAGTACAACCTACAAAGCACATGAAAAGACAAAGAGAATGTTGGGGTTAGGGAATAGGGGTTGGCCTAAGTCAAACCCCTTTGAAGGTAACTTAAACCCAAATGAGAAACAATGAAAGGAAATATGATGGAATGATAAAGCAATGTAAACACTCACCAAACCTTTAGTTGTTGAAGTTTGCAACATGCAAGAACTAGCTCCAATGGAGATTGCTTGAGATGCCTTTGTTCTTGATTTCTTGCTTGGGAAGCTTGAGTGTAAGAGTGCTTGTGAAGATGCAAAAATGATGTTAAGGGGGGAAAAATGAAGGTGAAAACCCTTATTTATACAAGATATGCCCTAATTTCCTGAAAATGTCACATGATAGGATGACACTAGGGTTTTGGAGGAAAATTCTCGTTATGTTTTTTATTTAATTTTGAATTTTATGCCTAAAGGAACTAGGTCGCCCAAGGTAGTAACCTAGTCCACTTGGACAAATTCAAGTGGTGGTTGGGAATAAAAAGGTGTTTAATGATATTTATCAAACTTGCCTCTCGAAACACACTTGAGTCGGGCCTAAAAGTACATTAAGGGAACACATTAACATAAGAAAAGGGTTAAATTAGTGATGATAAGCCTAGGAAAGTGTGAAAATACTTTACGACACTTTGGCACAAGGCTTGAAAAAGGGGTAAAAAGGGGTTATTTAGGTGAATTGTGTTGAAAGGGTCTTAGAAAAGTGGGAAGATGTGATACAACACTTCACAACACCTTTATAAAACACCATTAGATTTTTGTTGAATTACAACCATTCAAGACTAAACCAAGGCAAAACAAGGTCAAAATCCAAGGGAAAAAGGCCAAAATGAGTGAAAAACTGTCAAAGACTACACTTTTTGGCGACATAGATACATATGCTTGCTAAAGTGGGGGAAAAATGCTATGGTGTAAAATTGAACCCTTATGCAATTTCCATAACACCACCCTTACTTTAGCCTTATAAGTTGATAATGTAAAAAACTTGCCACCTTTACCTTCAATTTCGCCTTCCACCTTGTCATTTTCTATTGGTGGGGGATTTTTATTAGGGACTCTACATCACACACATGTCTGCATGTCACACTTGCATACTGATAAGATTCTCGGGTTAGTGGGTGTTGGGATGTTACAATTCCTGCCACACATGAAGTGTAATGCCTCCTATGACTGCAAACTCGTCTGAGAATGACTCTTTTGCCTCCAATATCCATTTTGAACTCATATTCTCAATCTCATTCATTCTAACTTCATTCTACCACTTCATTCTTGCATTTTTCTCTCCATTATTCTCACTTCTTAGCACTTCTATTCTCTCTACACCATTGTTCTTGCAGGTTTCAAGCTCTGGGTACTACACTCTTGCACAATCATGTTATGTCTACATTCAACTATCACTCTTCCTTTCGGCTTCACTAAGCTTGTAGTAGGGAGGGTAACTTTGTCACTTGATTGCATTATCATCTTATTTTTAGCATATTGTTGTCTTTGCATTCTCTACATATCATTTTATTTTTTCTTTATCTATATTTCTATATTGTGGTCTATTTGGCTGTCCCTGGAGGTGGAAACACCAAAGTAGGGGTTTGACTAAGGCAAGCCCCAAAAAGCAACGCCAACATTTTCTCATTTTCGTATGTGTAGGTGTTTGTTCGTGAGAAGCTTGTGGGAGGCTAGACCTATTGTGAGTCAAATATTTTTTTTCCCTCCTACTCGTCATTTTTATTATAGTTAGTTTATTTATCATTTCAAGTATTCTTTTTGTTGCACCTTTTTATTTTTCACACACTTTTATCATTTTTTTAGCTAAATAAATCTGTTAGACTTTAGCATTCATGTTGTTAGCAAGTCCTAAGTGTTTTAGGTCATAGAATCAGCTTTTTGTTTGTACTAGATGCTAATGCACCTCATTATTGTCCTTGGTATGTGCTCTTGTCCTCTAGCTGAGAGTCTGCTAGTCAATTTCTTGAGACCCTTGAGGTCTATTCACTTGACTTCTGAAGTCCTCCATGCAAAAACCTCGAAAGCATAGTTTAGTCTTTCCTTCATTTGTCACCCTATCACTTGAGCTTTCATCATTGAGGTAACCTAGAGCAATCTATCCCCTATAGAATCTTCCTTGTCTTAGAGACTCGGGAGTGGTGGATCCTCTCCATTACAACTAAAAATTAAATGGTTAAGAGTGGCTTAATTATTTCAATGTTGTTATCAACTTTTCTCTTTGAATTCTTTGATGCATGATGACTAAGGTGACATAGTTTTGATTTGACAAAATAATTATGATTAGATGCTAGGGATAGACTAATACTATGTTTTTGATGCTTGGGACAAATCATATTTGTAATCTAATTTGGGTGGTGTGTTTGCATCCTTTTGCATGGTGATGTCCTCTATGCTTGTTGATCTCTAAAATATGCTCACATTTGGATATAGTTGTATTATGGAATTGAATAGTGTGGAAGAGCACTAGGGTTTGCTATAAACACAAGGAAATCAATTTGACTTTCTTGATGGTAGTTAAGCCATAATTAGTGATGAACAAAGATTTAAGAGACAAAAGATAAATTTTTGAAACTCTTATGATGATGTAGTGTCTATTGATGTTGATGTAAGCCTAATGGATCTACTTGATTATGTATTTTCTATCTTATTGTGTTCTTGATAGAGTGACCTAGGGCATGTTCTTAAATTCAAGATTGTAAGTGCTCAATTCAAAATATTTGGTACACAAGTTGGCATATAACTATTAAATTATTCAAGATGAACTTGAGAAAGTGGGAAAAGACATTTGAGTATAGGAGCAAGGCTGTGCGTGTGATTTAGTATAGGAGTTAGGAAGTCCTAAAGAGTAAAAACTGATTTTTTTAAGGCAAATAATATTTAAATATAAATGATAGGTTCAACTTGTGTTTAAAATAAGAAAAATTGAGTATTAAGAACATGTGCTTATAACAAAGCCAAATGTGTAAACAAAAAGATAAAAGAACAAGATATACACTTTTCTTATCTACCAATATAGTCAAAAAGGTAAAAAAAAAAGGATATACACTTTTATCTTCTATAAAAGATGATTAATCTTGTTTTTATACATTCAATATTACACCTTTACTATTCAATTATAATAATCACATCTATTAAAAATTAATTTAAAAGGATAATTAGCTGATCTTAGCTTTCCTATTACATGCAAACGTTGGTTCTTCCTTGGAGATAGCTTTGTTTGGTGCCATGTAGGGGTTGCGGCAAACAATAAAATAAGTAAATAAATAAAATTTAGTGGTATTAGGTTTAAAAAATGAAAATCAAACTGCATTGATATATGAGAAGAAAACTGCACACAGAAAGAGCAGGGAGACGAAGAAAATACACAACCAAGAAAAATGTCTCGGGCGAAAAAAAAGACGTTCTTATTTCGTTCCACCGAACGCCATTTCAGCTCCACCATTAATGCACTAACAAAATTTCAGACTAACACAAATAAAAATATCAAAACTAAATTCAAACCCAATGGGAATGCAAGTATCAAAGCCAAACCTAATACTAAAAATCTTACCTGTACAAAGAATACCATTGGAAATGCCAAGTTCATCGAACATATAAAAAGATTCTGCAAGGAAGGTCAACTAAATCAGGCTGTAGGAATTCTGAAAGACATGGACAGACAAGGCATCCGTGCTGAGGTCTCAGCATATGCTTCTCTGTTGCAGTGCTGTCTGGAGACTAAATCTGTTTCACAAGGTAGAAAAGTTCATAATCACATGATAGAAAAGGGCTTCAGCTTGGATTTGTTTCTGGGTACTAAACTTGTTGTTATTTATGCCAAGTGTGGGAGTCTGGAGGAAGCACGCAAAGTGTTTGACGAAATGCCCATGCGAACTGCGGTCTCCTGGACTGCTATGATTGCAGGTTATGCCAGAGGGAAATCTCAGGAGGCTTTGGAATTGTTCTATGAGATGCAGCGGACAGGTGTAGTACCTGATAAATTTACTTTTGCCAGCGTTCTTCCGGCTTGCGCGAGGTTGGGATCTCTGGAACATGGCAAGAAGGTACACCAAGAGATAAAAAGGAGGGGATTTGAGGATAATGTTTTTGTGGGAAGTGGGCTTGTGGACATGTATGTGAAATGTGGTAGTGTGAAAGATGCCCGTATTGTGTTTAACAAAATGCCTGAACGAAATGTAGTTTCGTGGACTGCCATGGTTGCAGGATATGCGCAGAATGGGCAGGTGGCTATGGCCCGGAAACTGTTTGATAAAATGCCTGAGAGAAACGTGGTGTCGTGGAATGCGATGCTCGGGGTCTATGGAGAGCATGGGATGGTTGATCAAGCTGAAGAGCTGTTTAACCAAATGGCAGAACGGAACACTTCGTCATGGAATGGGATGATTGCAGCATATTTTCGTAGTGGGAATGTGCAAAAGGCCTTGGAGTTCTTTGAGAAAATGCCAGACAAGGATATAATTACCTGGAATACATTGATCTCGGCATTCACACAGAATTGGTGCTTTAAGGAGGCACTAGATGTTTATAAACAAATGAAACAGGCAGGTGTGAAGCCCAATTCTACTACCTTTTCCAGTGTTCTTCCAGCATGCGCCAACTCTGCAGCTATTGAACAGGGCAAGGAGATCCACATGGATCTAAGAAGAAGTGGGCTTGAGCCTAGTTTGTTTGTTGGGAGTGCTCTTGTTGACATGCATGCTAAATGTGGGAGCATAAACGATGCACGAAAAGTGTTTGATAAAATGCCCGATCGAAATGTCGTCTCATGGACAACTATGATTGGAGGGTATGCCATGAACGGGTGTGGCAAAGAAGCTCTTCAAATCTTTAAGGAAATGCAAGAGTCGGGCACAAAGCCAAACCATATTGCATTTGCTGGTGTTCTGGCTGCATGCTGCCATGCAGGCTTAGTGGATGAAGGTAGGGAGTACTTTGATTCCATGAGCAGAGATCATAATATACCCCCAGAATTAAGCCATTATTGCTACATGGTTGATCTCCTTGGCCGTGCTGGGCGCCTTAACGAGGCGAGAGAATTCATCAAGAAAATGCCAGTCGAACCTAATGCTGATATTTGGGTTTCTTTACTTCGTGCTTGTATTGTCCATAATAATATAAATCTTGGAAAACGTGTGGCAGAACGCCTTTTGAAAACTGAACCCAATAATTTTTCACATTATGTGATGGTTTCAAACATGTATGCTGCGGCTGGCAGATTGGATGACAAAGAAAAAGTAAAGGAATTGATGAGAGAGCGCCAAGTAAAGAAGATGCCAGGGCGAAGCTGGATTGAAATTAATAAAAAGGTACACTCTTTCTTTACTGGAGATAAATTACAGTCAGAGACACCGGAAGTTCTTTCGGAATTGCAGCAACCATCTGGGCAGATTAAAGAGGTAGGCTATGAATTGGAGAGAAACTCTGTAGTGCATGATGATGATGACAAGGAGGAGAAAGATATTCTTTATCACCATAGCGAGAAGCTGGCAATTGCATATGGGCTTCTAAACACATCTCCAGGAATGCCTATTCGGATTGCCAAGAATGTTAGACTGTGTGATGACTGCCACTCTGCCACCAAAATTATCTCAAAGACTTTTGAACGTCAAATATTTGTGAGAGATGTCAAACGTATCCATTACTTCAAGGATGGCCAGTGTTCATGCGGAGATTGTTGGTAATGCTATAAGATACAAGCAAATAAATTCAGTCACCCCTAGTCAACAGCTAGGCAGATTTATGTTTTTCGGCCTAGTCGGCAAAAGTCACTATGGTATGTTGATATGGAGCAGTCTCCCCCAACCAACAACTAGGCAGATTTGATTCTTTGGCCTAGTCAGCAAAAGTTGTAACGGGATGATGATTCGGAGCAGTCAGATATTGGTAGTATTGAAAACATGTTATCAGCAGCCTGGCCTTATTTGTTTTTTTGAGTGAATTGTTTGAGCTGGATGGAGTATGACGAGCATGGATTGCGTACTAGCCGAGATGCTATGTACACTCTGATTTTGGCCTTTTTAACTTTCTCTTCTCAGGGATGTTTCGTACTGGCTCGAAATACCCTACATCTTTACTTATTTTTACTACAGCAACACAGATAAGCAAGTTAACTTGAAAGTGATCTGAACCAAAGCAATTGAGAATTCAACGTTTACCAACAATTAAAATTTAAACAGCATGAAAGTGAGAATTTTTGCCATTGAGTTGAATATGTGTTTTCTGAATATAAATGCAATTATTGTCTAAGATGACTTTTTATGACAGGTGGAATGTAATCAAGTAAGAATTCATACATGGCTATTAGAAGCAGGGGGTTACAATGCCTTTCATGCAGTAAACACAGGGAGAGTGGACTTTCTCAGTGAGAGTTTAGGGGGTGGTGGCTCCTGTTCCTTGATTTGTCCTCTGTTTCTTCTGTGTTTTTGCAGATCTCTTACTTCTGCCTCTTTTATTGGGCCAATGTGCATTTTACTCAATTTTGAAATTCACTTATAAGTTATAACCCTATGTTGAAATGTTAAATTTTCATGTTGATTGCTTCTCAGTTTAGTACTATTTTATTGGAAACTTCCATTTTGGTAGCGCACACAATTTATGTATTTTGTATGTACTTTTTTAGATGTAACAACATTTGTGTTATGGTTTTTGCATAGAATTTTTAACTTAAGTTAATGTTTTTCAATCCCCTTTTATATTTGCTCTGCAGATGGTCTTGGTCTTGATTATTTTACAGGAGACTATTGAAGTGACCTGTCTTACAAGAAAAATTCATGGGGATTAAAATTGTTCGTGTTCTATAATTTTCTGTTGTCCATGAAAGTGATTTATTCTGGAGAAATATTTGTGCCATTTTATGCTTGACTTGTACTCTTCATGTACGTCTTTCCTTCCTTCCACTGTATTTATTTTGAGTAGTTTTTTCTTTCCATCGTTCACTTTGGATGAATTAAATTGCGGATTTCTGAGTCATCTATTACATGATGCCATTGCTGTTAAGAAAAAGAGATAATACATTCTGCTCGAGATCAAATCCATGTTATCATGGAGGTCAAAATACTGCGTAACAGCCATGAGGCTAAAGCCCAAAATAAGGAACGTCTTAACTCCGGTTATTAAAAATCCATTTTCGAATCCATATAAATTATCACAACACATTGGTACATCAATATTTTATGGATATAGGAGAGAGGGGGCCATAGTGGAGCACCCTACCTTTGGAGGCTCATGTGGTGTGCCACGTGGATCAAAAATTAATAAAAAATCATCCGTCACATCACACAATCCATTGTGGACCCGCCAATCAAATCAGCTTAACTGCCATGTGTCACGTTCCAATTGGTCCAACCTATCCATAAAGAGACTATTTGGAGGTTTGATTGATCATCGGTCGAGTCCACCTCTCAAGATTGCGTGAAGGGGAGCTGGCAGTGGGTAGGACGGATGCATGGCAGCCGAACACCTCGTCACCCCCAAAGTCCAATTTAAAACATTAATTTTGTGTTGCCCCCTATGTTAGCTTCGTCCAACAACATGCCATACACATCCCTTCCCATTTACTCCACCTGACTGGCGCAAGACAAAAGTTCATTCAATGGTCCAAATTCTCGGATATCTTGCTCATTTTCATTCTTTTCCTTTGTGTTTGATTTTGAGTTTTTGTTTGGTTAGGCACCGATACATTTTTGGCTTTGCACTCTGCAATTCCGTTTGGCATTAATTCATGTTCGGCTTCTGTTGAACACATGTGAGGTATTTTACCTCACTAAACCTATACCATAGTCTTTGCTTCTTCAATTGGATTTGCATGTCTTCGGTGAGATAGGGTTTCAAAAAATAGCATTGAAGTGTTCTTTTTTAATTCCATTGGTTTCATTCGATATGGGTTTTTAGTTTGCAATTTGGTTTATTATTTGTTTGTTATTACAAAATATGTAAAAGGTTTCACTAGTTTTCATTTCACAATATTTTGTCATGCACTTTTAATATTCTCTTCTTCATTGCACACACATTCAATCTACAATTTGATTTTTCATTTGTTTGTTATTACAAAATATGTAAAGGCTTTCAATGTCATTTTATTCTCTTCTTCATTGCATTCGACAATATTATTGTTTTCATTTCGACAATATTTTGCATGCACTTCTAATATTTTGTTCTTCATTGCACAAACATTCAGCATTAATTTGGTTTTTTATTTGTTTGTTATTACAAAATATGTAAAGGGTTCCATTGGTTTTCATTTGGACTATATTTTGGCATGCACTTCCAATATTTTGTTCTTCATTGTACAAACATTCAGTTTGCAATATGATTTTTTATTTGTTTGTTATTAGAAAATATGTAAAGGGTTCCATTGGTTTTCATTTCGACTATATTTTGGCACATGCACTTCAAATATTTTGTTCTTCATTGCACAAACATTCAGTGTGCAATTTGATTTTTTATTTGTTTGTTATTATGAAATATGTAAAGGGTTTCACTGGTCTTCATTTCAACTATATTTTGGCATGCACTTCCAATATTATGGTGTTCATTGCACAAACATTTATTCTACAATTTGGATTTTTATTTATTTGTTATTACGAATTATGTAATGGGTTTCACTGGTTTGTATTTGGACTATATTCTGGCATGCACTTCCAATATTTGTTTGTTCATTGCACAAACATTCAGTCTGCAATTTGGATTTGTATTTGTTTGTTATTACGAAATATGTAAAGGGTTTCACTAGTTTCATTTTGACTATATTCTGACATGCACTTTAATATTTTGTTCTTCATTGCACAAACATTCCGTTTGCAAATTTTTTTTAATATTTTTTGTTAAATTATGAAATATGTAAAGGGTTTCATTGGTTTGACAGTTAACCTTAATATGTCTTGTCTCAGTATTTACTCAATGTTCAGTGATGTCTCTATATACATTTATAAAAAAAAATCACATATATTTGTTTTTTTGTTCTTTATTTCAATCATATACAAAAGTGGGTATATGACTGAAATGAGTAACAAAATCAAACAAAAAAAAAACTATTTATGTACCATATATAGGAGTGCTCGAGCGGACTGGCAATTTGCATCAACCAAAAATAAGCTACAAAATTGAATTTCAATTCTGGTGTGTTTTGGGGTTAATTTGGCATCTCTCAACTTTGGAAAGCTCTTGGAGTGGTCATATTTGCAAGAAACTAGTTTTCACCTGTTGACGGTTTGAGCACACAATAGACAATTTATGTGAAAACAAATTTTCAAGAAGATTTGTGAGGTTTGGCTACTAAAACAAGAAAAATATGGAACCCTAAGTCTACTATGTAAACCTAGGGCTGAAATGGGTGTTTTTTGATGAGGGGGGTGATATTTTCTATTGTTTCATTAAGATGGAGATTAACAAGGTGAGTAGATTGAATTTCAACCATGAAGGTGAGCTAATCAGACCCAAATCTCCATCCTTTTGAACCTTAGAATGTTCTATAAATGATTTACCTATGATTAACCTAACTATACTAAATGACCAAATATGTAAAATGCAAGATCATGCAATGTCCCCTTTTTGGGATAACCCTAATTCATCAATTCCAAGTGATCACCTTGGTTTCAGAAAAGTTTATAGTGTGAGTAGACCCCTCAACCTGCTACTCTCTATTTGTGATCAGATTTTAGAGAATATAATTCCTTGACAATATATTCTCTCTTTCCTTATTCCATGCCTTCCTTCTTATTTTGTCCCTTCCTTATCTTTTATACATTTACTAAATTCATTACTTGAATTCACAAAATACTTATAACCTCTATTGTGATTTGATCTGCAGAAATCTCTTTTATTCTTTCCAGCCACGATCCCTTTTATATGCTTAGAGAATATTCATTCTATTTCTAATATTGTATTCTAATTTCTAATTCCATATCAGACTTTTCTTATTTCTCTTTACTTAAATATCCATATCTTGATGTGTCCCATTTTGAAAGAACACAACCTTAGGTGATCCCTACTTTTCATGTATTTAAATTGTCTCCTTTTAACATATTAATCATTGTTGCTGGCCGTATTGGGTAATCGATGCCCTTTTGAATTAAACTTAATCCCTTAACTGATGCCCCTTGGAATATATTCTTGTTGCCTTTTGAATATTAATTAATCGCCGCCTCTTCAAATCACAACTTTTCATTATACTTAGGTATTAATAATATCTCCCCTTTGTCTTGGCCAAAGTCATTGATAAGGTTAAGGGAGTTGGCCAATATATCTACAGAATATTAGAGGTTGTTTATCCTTATATGCCATGTCATATTTAATATCATATGTTTTCTCATATTAGGCATATTATTATATTATTATAATAATATCAAGTTGTTGTTTATTTATATTATATGTTATATATTTATTAGTTATGTATAACATATTATTTTTATATTAAATGTTTAAAAGATATTTATTATTATTATTTTAATAATACTAAATGTGTTAATATTTGTATTTATGTTTTAATATGTATTGTATTTATGTATTTGCATTTCAATGTTTAGTAATTTTAGTGTTTCATTTTGGGGACATGATAGATCCTGACAAATATTAGATTGAAATATTAGTTTGCAAGAAAATATGGAAAGTATGTGAGACTATGTACCTATCCTAAAAAAATGGTTTTGGCATGCATAGAAAGACTAGGATGCCTAGGGGCATATGGGTCTCTGATAGGGTGTCTTGCTCTTCTTTTGGGGTCCACTGATGACAAATATAAGCTTTTGATTTTTTATTGCAGAGTTGTCAAGATATTGTCGGATAATTCTATGGGTGAGTTTCTGTGAATTGACAAGATGTAGGAATTTAAATGCAACAACGCATAGTTTATTTTCAAACTTTTTTTAATCCTCTTAAAACATAAAACCTGCACCTTCAAAGAGAGGGAAAAATTTGGGCCATGTAGGGGCTTCCCTCAATCAAACCTCATGTAAGTGTTTCCACTTCCACACTGACAATGTCAATGATAAAATGATAATTGAAAGGAAGGAATGATAAAATCACAAAGTGCTACAACTCACCACCCTTCAATCGCTTCTTTGAAGGACTAAATTCATACACATCACCTCAAGGTCTTGGATCTTGCTTGCTTGATTTTTCTTTGAAGACTTAATAAAGTGTTAGCCTTCACAAAACAATGATAACATGAACACACATAAAATCACATGATGTTAGGATCTGGAATCATTGCAATAAAGCTTTGAAATGTTTCTTTTAACTTGTTGGATAGTTCTCTTGATCATAAGTTCACCAATAGTTTTCTTGTTAGATTTGAAATGATGCAATAACTAGGTATTTATAGGCATTCTCTAAATTCCCAAGAATTAAATTCTGATAGCTGACATTTAAAATTTGAAATTGGAATTTTAAAATGGTCACTCTGACATTGGGCGTATGGGTCCTAACCCTATTCTGCAAGACATTAAGTGTTGGGGATAAAATATCAATTGGATGCATTTGTTCAATGCTTGCAATTTCTTGGAAAGTGGTTTAAGTTGGCTATAAAATGCACAATTTAGGAAATTAGGGACCCAATTAGGCTCAATAATTTAAGGGGAGCAAAATATAGTGTGAAATTATCAAGGGTGACAATTTACGATGCTACATTCAGCCCCCACTTTAGTGAGAGTCTGAACTTATGCTTAGACTCACACCAAAGTAGAAAATCTATGTCAAGAGGGGTCTGATTGTCCAAATGTTGAATAGATAGGATGACAACGAATCTAGGGACATGATCAAGCCCCCTAGATCCAAGATCCCATGGCAAACCAACACAAACACAAAGGAACATACATGTATGATATGCACCAAGATTAAATGTACAAACATGCATGTCGTAAACACAAAGCATACATGATGAAACATAAAGATGACAATGAAATGAAAACAAACATGATGTAAACACAATGTAAACACGAAGAAGACACACAAAAGAATATAAGGTTAGTACTAAAAGATGTGAGTCAGTAAGGAAATATACTTCAATCTTAAATTGTCTCAAATACCAAATGTAATCCATTGAATAAATGTTAGCTCCCATGAGGACTAGAAAGTTGTGTTATGCTACGTCACTCATGCAACACACGACTCCAATGGCATGCAAGGTGTGTTATGCTAGGTGGCCATGTTAAAAAGGGGTGTTCAAGTTTAACGCCTCAGGGGATGAACAAAACTCACCTTAGGGGGTGCACAAGGTTTAACGTCTCGAGAGATGAACAAAACTCACCTTAGGGGGTGCATAAGGTTTAATGTCTTGGGGGATGAACAACTCACCTTAGGGGGTAAATAAGGTTTAATGTCTCGGGGGACAAAAAAAACTCACCTTAGGGGGTGCACAAGGTTTAACATCTCGGGAGACGAACAAAACTCACCTTAAGGGGCATATAAGGTTTAAATTCTTAGGGAACAAACAAAAATCATCTTAGGGGGTGCACAAATGATAATAGGATAAGGCTAAAAACTCAAGGGGTGTTATAACACCACCACCACAAGAGATGGTTTACAACAATAAAAAAAGGGTCTTGCTCAATACATGAAAGGTCACACCTTAGGGAATATCACACATGATATCACCACCAAGAGAGAACAAGTCAAGAAATAAAAAGATCACACCTTAGGAAATACTAGACATAGCATTACTACCAAGAGGAACATAATATGCCCATAAAATTTACACTCTTGGAGGACATCA